>VZTV01079552.1:130262-162732 GCA_013400875.1 Anhinga rufa
GACCCTGTCCCCAACCCCCCGGGGCCCCTGTGCCCAGCCCAGCCCGGGCGCTGCAGTCCCCAAAGCCCTGCAGGGTCTAAAGACGAGACCGAGCGGCAGCTCACGCTGCGCGGCTCCGCCGGGGACGCCGCGGCCACGGCCGGGCTGCCTGCGCCGCGTGGGCAGCCTCCCCCGGGAGTGCCCGTGCTTTATGGGAACATGATTCAAAAATACTGCCACCTCAGGGAAAAGGGGAACGTATCTGGAAGAAACTTTATGGGAGGAATTTCTAGAAGGTTTAACATTTACCCAGTTTCATCTCTTCTTTAGCCCTTTTGGGAGAGCTTAATTTCCTGTGAAATTCATGTTGCAAATGAGTTTGGCTGCTCAGCCAGCCGGGAATGTGGCTCAAGTAAGTGAACTCCCTCCAGCTGACCAAGAGCACTGGCCTGCAGGATCACCATTTAATGGGATGTGGGCACTGGAGCCCTGACAGCCTAATAAATGCTGGGTTAATTTTGATTAGAATATTTAAAACCTCACAGAGTACACGAAAATCTGTCTGACAGTGGCACAGAAAGGAAAACATTTCCCTTGCCGCTCCGGACAGGACGTCTTTGCTTTGCTGACAGCTCCCCTAATTTAATTATCCTTCTTTCAGCAAGTTCTTATCATTGTTTCCCAGGAGGTACAGTTCTTTGGAGGATGTTTTTAGGGGGTCTTTTTTCCAGTGGTTCGATTTTAATTGCAATTCGCTGTCACTTGAATGCAGGACAGGGAGGCGCACGGCCAGCCAGGACGGCGGGCACCCGGCTGGGAGGGACTGGACGTCAGCCCAGGCTCTTGCTCCCCAGGGGGATGCACCTGGGGGCAGCAGCCACAGCTATGCCCTCGGCCACCCCCCGAGCCCCGCTGCGGGGGTGTCTCTCGGGGAGCGGCTGGGGGCTCCAGGCACTGCCCTCTCCAGCGGTCATCCACCCTCCGCCTGCCTTCAGAGAGGTGAGGGGAAGAGGCGAGGCGCCTGCCAGCCCCGTCTCAGCCGTGCCGGTGATCGCGGCTCCGAGGTGCCACCCTCGCGCCTGGGGGATGGAGGCCCCTGCTCCAGGCCGGGTCAGCGCTGCGCTTTGCGCCTCTGACGTGGGACATGCACCGTGATGTGCGAGATCAGAATTGAGCCGGCGGCCAGCAGCTCCAGCGCGGCTGCTCGTGGGGGTTCCGAGTGCACCGAGCAGACCCCTGGCAGCGCGACGGTGAGACGCTTCGGGTGCCGCTGCACGTGCCCGCGCAGCACGTGGGTGCCCCGAAGCTGTCGCTGCTCTGCGGAGACACGCCGCACACCCCAAAGCTGGGTGTGGGAGGGACGGCGGGTGCCTGGTGCCAGCACCCAGCCTCTCGGGCCAGCAACGAGCGGCGGGCTCAGGGCTCCTGCCAGCGGCACGGCGGCCAGGCTGCTGCTTGCCCACCTGCCCGGCGCCGCTCCGCGCCCACCTCCCGCCGCGGCGCAGGCAGTGCCCAGCGCCCGGGCACATCGGCTGCAGTACGGCTGCCAGGGCGGCGGCCTGGAGAGGGAATTTCTAATGACCCCTGCCAAGCGTAATTCACAGCCCCACACAAACAGATGCAAGCGCACGAGTGAGAAGGAAAGGTCCCTTGGATTTTTAAAACATTCAGTAACAGCAAGTGAGTGCGATACATTATTTAAAGGCTCTTCTAAGGAAAGAAAATAATTTCAGCTTAGTTAGCTTTTTAGGACAGCATAAGTAGAGAGCGGGGACAGCGGAGCCGCAAGCAGCAGCGCGGGTGGTGGAGCGGGGAGATGCATGCAGCCCATGGCCAACGGGCACGCGGCACCGGCTGCTCGGCCGTGCCAGCACCAGGCACCGTGGGGCTGTGGGGTCCCAAACCCCGAGATGGCTTTTCGTGGGGCAGGCTGCCGGGTGAAGCAGGGCCCAGTCCAGGCGCTGGTGGCTTCAGCCAGAGCAAGCCGAGGGTGAGGGGACACAGCGCCCGGCACGCAGCATCCCCAGGGCTGCCTCCCTGCAAGGGTGCCAGAGGCACGGCAACCGGTGGCGTGAGAAACTGGGGGTGATGGACGAGAGCGAGGCGTAATGGGCGCTGCGGCGCAGGAGCACGCTGATGAATTAGGTGTCACCGGGTTTAATCCAGAGTCATTAGCCATGCTGAACACTCGCATATCATTTGTTAAACTAATGGATTGCTGGAGGTCATTCGGTAATAAGAAAGGGAGAGAAGGGTTATTAGTTTTTATCAGACATTAATTGGCCAAAATCGATTGCTTATTTGGCATTTGCAGTGTATTAGGGGTGTTCCCCCCACGGAAGCACCCTGGCCGGCGGAGCAGAAGGGTGGCAGCGGCTCCGCAGTGAGCACCACGGTGGGCACGGGCTGGCAACCCCGGCTGCAGCGCGGCTCCGTCTGGGGGTGGAGGCTCGGGCAGATGCCGTCACGAGTGGCTCCCATCCGCACGCCTCCGCCGGCTCGTCCTGGGCTGCAGGGNGGGCACGCCGTAGCCACCCCACGTGCCCGGGTGCCCCGTGCCCAAGGCACGTCCGGCACCGGGGGCCACGTCTTGCCCCAGCCCAGAGCAGCGCCGCAGGCAGCGGCTCCTGCAGCTCTTCCACATCCACCGGCGACGCGCGATGTGGCGGGGAGCGGCAGAAACGATCTGGGAACTGCTCAGGTGATACCACATTTATCTAACAAGCTTCCAAATGAAAACTAGCATTTGGACTTATTGCATTCTGGCTCAAAATTTGATTACATTTTTCTACAGCTGTAAATCTGCCTTCCTTTCTGCAACATTATTATTAAAGCCAGTATTGAATTGGTGGTGTGATACGTAAAATTTCAATCCTGGCTTTGACATTCCAGGAAGTTAAAAACCAATTACAGTGTGTGCTTTGCCTCAGGACAGAATGAATCATTGAACACAGCCACTTCACCAAAAGAAATTAAAGGTTGCAGCAGCAACATGGGGAAGGTATTAAGTTAAAAATCAAAGGTCAATTAAAGTAAAACTGAGTCTATTTTATTTTTAATATTTTGCTTACATTTTCATTCCTTTCTGATGAACAAGGAGGCAAAATAAACCTGCACTTTTATTTATTTGCTAGGTAATAAATCCGGGCTGAAAGTTGGTTTCAGGAGCTAAGAGGAAACATTCAGGTGATAAAACTCCCAACCCAATAACCAGCATTAATCTCTCTCCAATTTGGGCACAAGCTGGAACACGGGAGCTCCACCTGAATGTGAGGAGAAACCCCTTTGCTGTGCGGATGCCAGAGCAGCGGCCCAGGCTGCCCAGAGAGGCTGTGGAGTCTCCTTCCCTGGAGCCATTCCCACCCCGCCTGGACGGGGTCCTGTGCCCCTGCTCTGGGGGTGCTGCTCACGCAGGGGCTGGACGGGGGGAGCTCCGGAGGGCCCTGCCAGCCCCCGCCGTGCTGGGATTCTGCAATCTCGCCGTAACGACGCTGGCATAGCAATGGGGCAGCACGCACGCCCTCCCCACACTGCAGCGAGGGTCCTGCCTCCGCCTGCGACCACCGAGCCCCTGCGGCCGCCCACGCAGCCAAGCAAGGGGCACACGCGGGAGGTGCCCAGCGCCCGGGGACACGTCCCGCTGCCACCATCACCCTGAGCCCACGAGGGCCCGCTTGGCCCCAGAGCTCGGCCGTGCCATGCCAGGATGGGCAGCACCGACGGCGAAATGCAGGAAAGAGGGTCAGAGTTGGCACTGAGGTGCACAAAGAGCTACGTGCCCTGCAGCCGGCACCTCCCTCGGGACCGCTGAGCCTGACGGGACACGAAGGGGTGGGGGTGCGGCAGGTCTTGGCAAAACCAGGTGACACGGCTCCTTCTGCTGCGTTGGCTTTGCAGGGGGAGCGGGGTACGCCCCGTGCGCCCATGGGGGTCGCCCCGCGCTGTGGGTCCTCTGCAGAAGGGAGAAGCCGGGACGTGGGGCTGGGCGCAGCATCACACCGGGTGTCACACCGTGCAGCGTCGCGCCGCGACAGCGTCACCTGCGCACTCGCAGTTCTGCTCTTGGCTCCAAGGGATGCCCAGGGTCAGCCTTAAGACCTGAAGCCCAGCCTGCTCTTTTCCTAATGGTGGGGTAGCAGCTCTCCATCCCCACACATGCCGAACCGGTGAGACCCCCGTGTTCCCCAGGCAGAGCAAGGCCTTTTCCAGCAGCCAGCCCACTGGCCGCAGGGCCGGCTGGCACCAGCGCATCCCCAGGCTGGCACCAGCCCCGGCTGTGGCTTTGCCAGCCCAGGGCAGACCCGCTGCAGGTACCCAGGGCCCGGCACGCTGCTCAGCCCCGCTGCGCATCCCCGAGGGATGGAGCCAGCACTGCTGGGTCCCGGAGCTGCAGGCAGCGCAGGCAGCGCAGGCAGCGCAGGCAGCGCAGGCAGCACAGGCAGCCCCGGCCACGGGCACCCGCCGGTGGCCATGAGACACGCGTGTGCACACACACATACACGTGCACGATGCCCCCCAGCATGGTGTGGCGAGAGCACGGCAGGGGCAGCCCCTCCACAGCCCCCCAGGCAGGGATGGAGCAGCTGCCTCGGCAGCGCGGTGCGACCAGCCCCACCGTACCAATTGCTTCATAAATAAATAAAGCAGACATCTCCGGCGCTCCGTGGAGCAGAGGGAGCCCTGAGAGATGGTATCGCAGCCCATGAACTCATCCAGCGGTGGGAGTGAACCAGCACCACCCTCCGCTCTTAATCAGGCACGAAATGAGCTCCGGTTCGATGGGCTGGAGCCTCCAAAGGCAGCGCAGGGGCAGGATCGGTGCTGCACGGCGCAGGACGCCACCACGGCAGATATTTACCGACGTCATTAGAGCAGCGAGCGGGGAGGCCGGTTATCTCCCGAGCTGTGGCAGAAGCTGTTGACCCCTCCTGTAAAACAAAAGATAAGTTGTACTTTCCGTTTGCTGCAGCAGTATGTCATCTGCAGATGCCTTTTACGTGTGGACTTTAATAGATAATCCATACCCTTGAAGTGGAGTATATCATCTGCTCGTTACCAATGATAAATCATTTGCAAAATATTAAAATGCTTAAAGACTGTCATATGGGCTTCATGAATTGCTTTGCAACACACACACTTCTGCCCATTAAAGAAGAAAATGTATTCATCGCGGACCCAGGCTGAGCTATCAAACTCTGCTTTATTTACAGTCTGGAGTACAAAGCTATCGGAGAGGCGCAGCGGTAGAGGGAGAACCACCTCCCGGCCCCGCCATTACAGCCTTTCTAGATAATCTGACACCAGCTATGGAAGCTCATTAAGGTCGTTAGGAAACGCGCCAGTTCTCCAGGGAGCCGGCTTCTTTTAGATTAAAAAAGGGAGCGAGAGCGCGTGCAAGCGCTGCTAACTGTGCGGCTTATTCACATCTATACAAGTGTGCTAACCGCAGGGAAAGAGTAATCTAATATATTCTCAGACAATTTAAACTCATTTCAATAAAAAAAGAATTAGACGGAAGCAAATGGCAGGGAGAGCAGATGTTACGGTATTGGTGACACCCAGAACCAGCGGATAGCTCTGTGTGACACCGGGACGGCGCTGTCAGCCCCGGACGCAGGCTGGGAGGGGAGGCGCGGGAGGGCTGGGTGTAACGGGTGCCCAGGGAGCGACGCGGCCCTGGAGCAGGAGCTGGGCTGCCACCGTGCCGCCGGCTCCCCGGGGCGTGCGGCCACCAACAGCTCCCAGGGACCCTGCACCCCCGCCAGCAGGACGAGGACCCACGGGTCTGGGAATCCACACACAGCTCCAACCTCCAAAGCCAGCAGCATTCATCAACAGAGCAGAGCGGCAAAAGGGCCGGGGGAGCCGCAGCAAAGACAAGCGAAAGGGCTTGGAGGCTTCCCAGCATCAAATCCCTCGGCTCACAGCAGCATCCCCTGGGCCCTGCCATCCCCATCCCTGCCCGCTGGCCACCAGCTCCTTGTCATCCGCAGCAACGAGACCAAGCTCCAGGCAGGGGCGTGCAGCCAGAGGCGCATTAGGGACTCGGGTCCTGTGGCATTCGGGGCCAGGACACCCCAGCGGGACCCTCAGCCACCGAGGAGAGGCGCCCGGGAGACGCCCGGGTTGTCCCCCCACCAGGGGTTCCTGCAAACGCTCCAGCTTGTTTGGTAAATAACGACTTCGTTATAAATATTCCATAAGCCCAGGAACTGCAGTGCATTAAAAAATGATAAGGTCCCTGCTTCCCAAGCAGCCACTCCTCTGCACCGGGGCCTGGAAGAAGTGTTTAAAATCGGATGTCAGCTAGGGCCGACAGAGGAATTTGTTGTGGGGCTGATGAATAGTTTGAGAAATATTCATTACCTTCAGGAAGGATCAATTTATCACAGTTTGGCTCAGACCGAGTGGAAACATACAGCCATCCACACCGCATTCGTTTATTAAGAAATTCAGGTCATTATGTTAGACATGTGGTTTCTTATTATTTTTTCACTGGATGAAACTAATGTGGAAAAAGGGCCATGTGGTGCCTTGACAAATGGCTCCAGCAGCCTACAGTGTGCTTGTTTCCCCAATTTAAACATCTCCAGGAAGGAGGCGGCGGGACTCACACCAACACAGCAAGCGCTCCCAGCCGGGAGGGACGGGAAAGGGCCCCTGTGAGCGAGCAAACCCCAGTCGCTACGAAATCAGTTGCGTCGCGGCAGCGGCCAGGCTCTGCTCCCCGAGCTTGTGGCCATCACCCCGCACCATGGGACAGGCCCTGGGGCGCCCCTCGCCCCGGGGAGGCGGCGCGGGCAGGAGGAGCCCTGCAAGGTGCTTGGGCTCTCCCACCTCCAGGGCACGTGAGCACAACCAGCTCCAAGCTGCCAGCCAGCCCTCCGCTGGGAAGAGCCAGGACCAGGGCGTTACAGCCTCTGCAAAGCCTCTGCGTAGGTTTGCAGGTGTGAAAACAGGGCAGACGGAGCCACCACCTCCGCGGCCGCGAAGGCACGGCAAGCTCGCAAGGGCTGGCATGCCAAGGAGCGCGTCTCTCATCAGCGCCACGGTGTTAACGGGAGGGCACCACAGCTCCCAACTACTGCCAGACTCTTCTCCGCACACGAGAAAACCCCACACAGAAGTTTCCCCCGGCAGACGGAAGGAGCGACTTCCTCAGCGACCCAGCCCCGCAGCCCTACGCCTGCCCCCGTTAGCCATCAGAGCGCCCGCCGGCCGGGCGAGGTTTCAGGAGCGCTCTCAGGGCTTCCCATTGGCCTCAAAGCTTTCAATTAGGTACATATGTATTTCTGAAATATCATGACAATTGAAAGCCTGTTAAGTGTTACAGCAAAAACCCCTATGTGCAAAACAACCAGGGCATCAGCACGGCCTTAACTGCTAAATCCATTTGGTAATCAGGTTAGGCTGGCAGCGAGAGGCCAGTGTCAGCGGTTTTTATTAAAAGCTAGGTTTTTACTATAAGAGGTACTAGTTTTATGTTACCATAAATTGTCAACAGTTGGTCAGATCCCCACAGAGGAAGGATCGATACCCAGCAGAGGGGAAAAAGTGCTGAGAAAGGAAAAGCGATACTCTAATTAGAACAAAATTTAAGAGTCCAGGGGTATGGATGACAGTGCCTAATATGTTATAATTTATTGACGGCCTCCAAAGATTGGGTTTTGTTCTGGCTCTCAGAGGCAGCCGGGTGTTAATAAATATCCCAACAGACAGCAGCTGCCTGCAGGCAGGGAGCAGGCAGCTCCTCGCCCATCGATCCTCCTCGCCCTCGGCCCCACGATCAGCACAACCGGCAGCCGTCCTCGCGCCGTGGAGCCGCCGCCAGGTCAGGTCCTCCAGCCGAACGAGCGGCTCTCTTGGCTCCTCCAGTTTGCACATCTGCTGGGGGGCCGCCGGTGCCCCCCGAGCCAGCGCAGGCAAGCTGCCGCCCTGCGGGACGGGCGCCTGGCTGGCCCCAAGACCAGGCTCCCGGGGCACGGGGAGAGGCGAAAATGAACGGCCATGCTCCCCGGGGACACCCCCGCCTCCCCGGGGTGTCGGAAGCCTGCCCCTCGTTTTGCAGCCATCTAATCCTGGTTCAGCGCAGCGGTAATCCCAGCCGAGGACCCGAACATCTGCAAGCCCCAGCTCCGTGCCCAGGCGCAGCCTCCCCTGCTGACCCAGATTTAATAACCGCTCGAGTCCTGACCTGCCCTTGCTTCATCCCACAGCGCGCGCAGCACCTGCCATCAGACCCTCATAAACAGGGAGGCAATAAAATTTAATCACTCAAAGTTCTCAAGTGTTTTCCAGTCGTCCTCTCGCCACCATCCCAGCTAGGTTAAGGGAACTGCAGCGGGCTCTCTATTTAATAAGCGGCCATAAAAACCCGGCTGGATTGGAGAAATATTGGCAAATATAATAAACAAAAATATATTAACTCTAATTCTGCAAAGCCTTTGGCTATATTAATATCTCTTTAATACAATCACCTATAAATAAGTGATGACCCTTTGATTTAATATGACAACTGCCATCCCCATTTCCATACAAAACATGAAGTAATTACTGTCTCTGGTATGCAATAAAAGGACGGGAATCGCATGCGGCGATGGCCCAGTGTAGCCATCAGCTCCTTCACCCAGCGCCCGCGGGCAGCCCAGGAGGCTCGGCTCCAGCTCGCCATTCCCAGCGGGATGGATGGAAACACGGACAAAAGCTGCACGCGTGGTGCCCCGGGGTGGGCTGGTGGCGCCCGCACGTCCCCGGGCCGGGCCGGGGCAGGGGGTAACGCAGCACAGCTTTTGGTAAACAGGCTAAAAGCGAAACTTCAGTATTTCTATAATTGCAGCTGGGCAATGGGAGATGAGCAACAGCCGGGGTCGCATCTGTGATTTGGGGACGAGGGGGGATCCCCGGGTGCCCGCGCCCGCCCCGGTGAGCACCGCAGCAGGGGCACAGGGCACGCTCTGACCGCCAGCTCGGCACTGCCAAGCTCACGGCTGCCTGCGACGGTGCCCTGTGCCGACGGCACCCTGCCCACCTCGCCGTGCCCCTCGGCCGCTGGACGGGCCAGGAGCGGCCCAGAGCCCCCAGCCACAGCTTCTGGCCCCGCAGCACGGGAGGGCTGGCAAACTGGTGTCTCTGTGCTGCGGGGCCAGTCCTGCCCCAGGAAGAGCCAGGGGCCCCTCGAGGAGCTGCCGGGGACGCCGGCCGGCCGCTGCGCCAAAACCAGACCCGTGGGACGGGCAGGGAGCAGCGTACACCCCACGTCCCGAGTGGGGAGACCCCCCGGCCGGGGAGGAGAGTCGGGTCCCAGGCTGCAGTGGGGAGCAGAGCCGGCTGCAACGGCCCCCAGGGATCCCTCTGCCCCCAGAGCGGGTGGGAGCAGCAGCCCCCAGCACCCTCCCCGGCAGGCATGGGGGCAGGCGCACCGCCTGAGCCCCCAGCCCTCTCTGGCAGCCGCCCGCAGCGCCCCAGCACCCCGGGATGTGGAGCCAGGCACCCCTCGGGCCGCAGCGCTGCGGCTCCTGGAGCTGGGCTGTGGTTCTAGCACTGGCTGCTGGAAGACCACGGCAATCACAGGCGCCGGTGCTGTCCGTTAAGAACGCTCAGTGCAATCAGGAGAAGGGCAGAGCAGGCCTTTGCACGCATATTTTTCACTTTAGCTAGAGCTCCGCTATCAGGGGGGGTGCCGGGCTCCCGGCCGGGGTCCCGCCAGCTCGGCGGGACAGGGACCAGCCCTGTGGCACAATCCCGCTGGCTTCGTCTGGGGTTTGAAGGGACGGCAGCCCCGCACGCTCCAGCCAGTGCTTGGGCAAAGCTCCCCTTGCCCCGCTCTGGAGGTCATCCATGCACCACTGCGGCGTGGTGGAGCTTGCTGCTGTCCCCAGGGCCGGGGAGGCGACAATATTCTACAGCCCTCACGGGAAGGCAACAAGATTTATAGGGAAAAGCAGCTGTTGCAGGCATAAGGAGGCCGGGCCGAGGCTCTTCTTCACACCAAAAGTATATTGCAGAACTGCCTCACCCCAGAATAAAGCAGAAGAGACTCTCCACCGTATCCCCGCGCACCCCTGTCCTTGCTGGCTCCTGGAGCGGGTCAGCCCCACAGCAGCAGCTTGCGAACAAACCCAGTGAAGGGGAAATGCCCGACCATCCGGCCCCTCACCCTCCAGAGCCGAACATCTCCTCCAGCAAAGGTGACAACCAACCAGCAGCACCCAGCCACGACTCCGCGATGCGAGTCCACAACTGGAGTCATCTCTCTGCACCTCCACGGGAGCCCCAGGGCCAAGGACAGGAGCCTGGGAAGCACAGCGTGCGCCGAAGCGCCTCCCCAGCCCCGCTCTTGGCCGACGGGCCCAGCCCTCCCAGACCAAAGCAGCGCCCGCAGCGACGC
The DNA here is from genome assembly GCA_013400875.1 of Anhinga rufa. Classification (NCBI taxonomy): domain Eukaryota; kingdom Metazoa; phylum Chordata; class Aves; order Suliformes; family Anhingidae; genus Anhinga; species Anhinga rufa. The sequence goes on from VZTV01079552.1 coordinate 140,629, forward strand.
CAAGCCTCCGAGGCCACCGCTCCAGCTAGGGTGCTGCTTTCGTGTGCTTGGGCACGCCTGTGATGCTGCGTCTCAGAGAGGGGGACGACAAAAATATGTACACGGGAAGGAGGAGAGAGGAGGGGGGAAAGCCTTAAGAATCAAAAATTGCTTTTAAAGGCAAGTTTGTGAAGCATGAGCACCAGCCCCTACTACGCCGATCTGATGGCTCACTCAGGCAGGGAGATTGGAGCCAGCACTGGAAATGCCCCCAGGCAGCTCCAACCACAATGACTTCCCTTCTTCTCTCCTGTTCTTCATCGCAGACAACGCGCTGGATTGCTAAAGCGTTTCACACCCCACTCGCCCTCCAGACCGGAGCCCCGGGGACGGTTGCCCAGCCGTGCCTGCAGCAGCCGCAGCTGGAGCAGCTCACCGAGCCGAGGGGGTCCCCTGCAGACGACGCAGCCACCCGCGTAGGCAGAGAGGTCCTCCCTTCAGCAGCAACCGCCCGTCCTCCTCCCACCTTGCTCCATCCTCCTCATCCTCCTCGCTAGGCCGGGGCGAGGAGGCGGCAGGAGCAGCCCATGTGCATTCCCACCCGGCAGCCCACGCTCTCCTCCAAGGCCAGAGAGCCACCGCTGCAGACCCTGCTAAATGAAAAACAATATTTAGTTAGGCCACAGCTAGAGGAGCACACAATTAAACACTCCGTTACCATCACTCTTGGACAGTTTAAGCCTCAGTTCAATAAAGAGCCATTAAAAAAGGCTAATATTGAACCAAACCTCAAGCAGCGGAGCCGTGCGCAGCATCGCTACAGCGGCCAGGGAACAAGGAGCAGGCTGGAGCACGGCCAGCACCGGCACGGCACGTGGGGACACTCCCGCCAGAGCCTTGCACCCACTGGCGAGGGGGGCGCAGCCCTGGCTGCCCCCGGGCACGGGCCCAACGCGGACGGGAAGCCGAGATCAGAGACCCACAGACAGAAAGGAGCCGGGGCAGCTGCAGCCTTCGAGCGGGGGCCTGGGCTTTCCGCAGGGCTTCAGGGGCAGGAACGAGGAGGCTGAGCCCGGACACGACGCATGGCCGGGCAGGCAGGGAAGACCCCCACCTCTGCCTGGCCAGGTATGAGCCCCCGAACCCCAAAGAGGAGCCGGATCGCATCCCCCTGCCCACGGGGCTCGTGGACCGAACTCACCAGCACTAAAAGGCTCCATCCAGGTCCTGCACGCCGCTCTCGGGATGTGCTGGCAGCAGGGACCCCGGCTGAGCACCAGCAGGACCCGGGCTGCTGGTCTGCAGAGAGAGCGAGCAATCGGGGACACCACCGCAGGGGTGCAAAGGCAGGAGCCCGTGTCTCCTCCTCCCCAGCACACAGGTCTACACCCAAAACCAGGCCTCCAGAGCGGAGAGGAGCCCTGTTCGGGGTGCAGAGGGAAGGTACGAAGCCCTTGCCTGTGCGGGGAGGGGGCAGAGCCGTCACCGAAGCCCCCGCCGTCACCCAGGCGCAGAGCGACCCTGCCTGCAGCTGCTGCCGCCTTCTCGGGCGCCGCTGCGGACCTGGAAACACACTCACTCAGGCAGGATGCCTAGTAATAAATTTATTGTATTTTATTACATATTCCCCTTTTTGCACTTAATTCCAATTCCTCATATTCAAACTCTTCTTTCTGAAAGAAAATGATTTTTAACATAAAAATATAAATTCTGCATATTAAAAGTGCATACACCTTGAATAATAAAACATACAAATAAATAATAAAAGGCATTGACACAGTCTCATGCACTTGTCCTCAAATAATTTAAAATTTATGGTACAATGTTCAATCCCAAGTAAAGACAGCCTGCTTTCCAGATTACTGTACAGTTCAAAAACATTAAAATACAGAAGAGAATATCAAAGGTGTGGGCAAGCCCCACGTCCCAGTATCAGTGTACAGTGATGTGACATGCAGTTTTTAGAACTGTAGATATTCCAGTGTAAAATCTGACATTGTGTCCAGAAGAGAAACTGCATTTGCAACAGGACTTAAAATTCAATTTTAACCAATGGTGAGGCACAGTTGGTGAGCAAATCTGTACAAATTAATACTTGGAAGGCCACAAGAAAATAATCTAGCCACTTGTAGCCTGTATTCCCTTGTGTCACCCTACCCAAGGCAATGTAGCACCTAAAAACGGTTTCTTATTGCACTGCACAAATGCCACACAAACCTGACGCTAACTTTCTTGCAACGCGTTTGTGCTGCAGGGCCTAGAGTGAAACGGAATTTGTGTTTACACTTAGTTTTAATCTGTGTCTTTTAAAAAACACTATTTGCAGATAAATTGAGTGCTATCGCCTTTAAAAAAATAGATTCCCTAAACCTTTAGACCTAATATAGATATTGTACAAGTCTTCAGGTACTTTTATTTTACAAAATAAAGCTCCTAATAGTAAATGCTTTACGGTGCTTTTATTAAGAAAACCATGTAGTACTTTCATCTCACCACAGATTAAAACTAAATTTCAGTTCCCTCCACAGGTAACATTAGATACCGCCAAATTATTTTGGATTAGTAGGCAAATGACAAAGATACAAAAAAAGGTATCAGTAACATTATTCGGAATGTCGTTTCCAAACCCTCTCCGTGCTGGCTGACCAAGGGGACGGGAGCGGGGCCGAGAACCTGCCGGACGCCCAGCCACCGCTCGGCCGCTGCGCCAGGACAAGGGTGCTGCGGGGGGGTACGTGGGGGCGCAGCCAGGCAGCCCGGGAGGGACCCAGGACCCACGCCTCTCGCTAACCGAGGGTGCTGCTCCCGAGGCCTCGCCGACATCGGCGGCTGCCCGCTCTGCCCGGCGCGCCCCACGGGCCGCGACCCCGGCCGGCCCCGCGCCGCCTCCAGCTGCGCCGTGCCTACAACCGCCCCGGTGGGATCTGCGGTCGAGCGGGAGCACGGCTCAGACGAGCGAACGCCACCACGGTTTTGGAGCCGAGCGGGAAGCACGGCCACCCCCGCGGGCAGCTGGCACCCGGCACGGCTCTTCCCAGGAAGGCAGGCAGAAGCCCCGTTACCAGTACGGGCAGCACACCGACAACTGGGAAGTGCTCCCCTAGCACGGAAATTCAACAGAACTCTGAGTGCTTGTACGGCTACAGGTGACTGCCTCTTCTCACAACGTAGAACGCGTCATTAAAGTTACACGGAAAATGGCAGGCTACATACAGAACACTGATCAGGTTTTCCCTGTTAAAAAAAGAAAAAACAATACAACACAGAAAACCAGTTTGTTCTCATTTCAACATTTCAGATCCCTTTGACGTTATGCTACACTCCAGCCTTGTCAGTAATGCAGAATTCTGCAAAGGAAAGAATCAAAGATGTGCAAACAAAGCAGGAACCCAGGGACATGCTCCTATGTGCTGACACGCAGCTGTGCCGAGAAACAGAAGTACAGACTCAAAGCAGCGCTCCAGAGTCTACCTAGCAGCTTCTGATTCTGAAAGCACGGTCTATGGTTTGTATTAGATGCTTGCATAGTTAGTAAGTGCATGCATTTGGGTACAGCGAGAGAACTGCCATGCAAAACTGCCTTTATTACCCAGAAAAAATGGTTGATCATGCTCAAGTTTCAGCTTTGGAAAGCAAACAACCCTGCAGGTAAGACGGATGAGGGCACTTACAGTGGAATAAGTGTACTGTAATTAAGCTGCTAATTTTCTATCCTAAGCATTTTTTTTTTATTTAGCCATATTTGATAAGTTTGAAAGGGTTAACAATTTATACACCCAAAGTGAGACACAAGTTACAGAGGACTGCAGGCACCAAATTGTCTATCAAATGTGATTAATACAAATAAAAGGTGCCTCTTTAATACACATCATTGAAAATGTGCTTATAATTTGTATACTACTAAACACTATCCAAAAGACGCAGCCCAAAAAGGGTAAAAATAATTTCTTTAAGTGACTCCAGCAGGAATCTAGCACTGGAATGAAGGCACTGCTTTCCTGCGCCCAGAGGGCTGATTCCAGGAACAGGAGCAAGTGTCGGACTAGAGATGTGGTGTGAAACAAGAGCTACACATGGCCGATGCAGGCGAGTTCAACCCACAGCTGATTGGAAACACACCACAAAACCCTTCAGGGGACCTGAAGCCCACCTTCCCTCAGAGCTCGCGCGGCTGTCCAAGGACAGGGGCAGAGCCGGACCTCCCCCTTTCCAGGCATTTCTCACCAGCGTGAGGCTGCCCCGTAAACCTCTGCCTCCAGGTCATCGGCACTGGGGTCCCAGGCTCAGCCACCCACGCCAGGACAGCTCACCCGCAGGCGGCCATGCCATGGGCCGTTCGGCAGGCGCCGCGGCTGTGCCTGACTGGCAAAGCAGGCCCGGACACCAGCCGCTCTCGTCCCACTCAGATGCCCAGCCGCGAGACCCCCCGGCCCCACGCACCACCACCCAGGGGCAGGTGGAGGTCCCTGGCCAGCGCTGACCTTTGGAAGATGGCAGAACCCACCTCCTCCACAGGGACACGTGCGTCTGAAACCAATCGTGAATTTTAAGAAAAGAGGTGACCACGTACAAGTGGCTGCTTCAGAACAGCCTCAAGCCTCCACTGCTCTCTGGATCGATACACAAAGCCAAGGTGGCGTTGGCACCTAGGACTTGGAAGATCCCTCTCTGGTGCGTTCCCTAGTGCCATGCCACATCCTTACATCTGGACAACACGATACACACGGACAGGAATTCCTGTGCATGAAAGGGCTAAGAAATAATTCTGCTTTAAAGCACGGGGAGAAGACCGATGCTGCTTTTCCCCAAATCACTTTAAGCAGGGCCTGCAATAACCTACATTCACTTTTAGAAAGATTTACTCTACATCACTGATGGAGCCATGATTTTAACAGCAACGGGGCTTGGCTTTACACTCACAACAAACATTGCTGTTTCCTGGACCCACACCCTCCAACCCTCTCCTGTGCAAGGAGGTTCATACACTACTGGAAATCTGTGATACCAAAAAGTAGATGCGGAGTGGCAGCAAACGGCTGCTTTCCAAGCTGCTTTGTTACAGAATCGACAGGGCCACAGAACAGGGACTGTACCTTCCAGGTCCTGCACAGGCGTGCTTTGCACATTCTGCCTGGTGTGTGCCTTATATTCAACATGAACTACAGTGCACCCTTGTAGGTTAAAACATTTAGCTTGAGGAGACCCTAAGTCAAGCCCTCCTGAGCCAGAAAACATGCCACGTGCTGGCAGCCCACCACAAGAGCAGCATCCCATCTGCTCGAAGACAAGGGCACTGTCGGTACAGCCTCTTCTGCCTACTCCGTGCTCATATGCAGAGCGAGGAGTCTGTGCACCAGAACTGCTGTTTTCGGAGGGACAGGTAGGAAATCCAGCTTGGCAGCATACACAAGAGTAGATGGTGCTGGAGCTGGCAGCGTTTTCCATGAGGAATTATGGGGAACAGACAGAAAGAGAGCTAGACTACATATCATGGGATTGCAGAGGTTCGACTGCTTTTAACATCAGCTGCTGGAACACTTGGCACCAGGACCTCCCATTTTGTCCAAATGGGAGCTCTAATGATCATTCTCATGCCCCAAATGCCAACATATTGAACTGGCGTTTGCGAAAATGCCGATTTGGACATGGCTTCAAATTTCCTTCAGTCCAGGCATGCAATATAGGAGCAAAAACACCTCAAAAACCATACACCAGCTTCCAGTTTAAAGTTCTTCAGCGAACAATGGTATGAAAAGAAAACGTCATTTGATAAAAATAGCCTTTCACAAATGTCCCATGGTAAAACGCACAGAAAACTAGGTTCTGTCTATTAAAAGATACCAAACCAAGTTAGCACTAGCTACCAGAATTACATTCTTGCTAGAAGAGTTGTTACAAGAGAAGAGCCAACACAGTGCAAGACCTTAATACAGATAAAACCTTAAACAAATACTTCAACATCAACATTTCAGGGAGTAATTTAAGTACTACAATGTGAAGCAAGTGTTATCTGCTCTGCTGGATATAACAAAAATAATCCAAGAATAATCCAAGTCATACATTTAAGAAGCAAGTAACACAATCTTTGCTTCTTGTTGCTGCAATAAATGAGACTGAAACAATACCCGGGAGAAGAAATGCATCAAGACGACGGTCGTGTTCAGGTTTAAAAAATAGTCCAGGGCACAGAGTCCAGCACACTGTAAAATAAATGCAGGCTATTGGCATTGCTTCTGGGTTGCATGAAGGTAAGTACTGCAGAACGTCATCGGGACAGAGCAAGGGCTACACTGCAGGTGGGCTCACCGTCACACACCGACCAGAGCCCTGTGGCACCCCCAGCTCAGCTCTAACACACGCTGCCTTTTCTCCAAGGTGTCAGCTATCCCCAAAACACTTCTCTCCAAAGCTTGCTGCAGATGTGTGGTGAGCCAAGTACAAAAAGCGACCACGGAGCAGCAACGCACCCGGCAGGGCTGGGACAAGGCTTCTTGCAGGGTTGTCACACACCAGCTCAAGAGAGGAGTGGAACAGACTAGCTCAGAGTCACAACTTGTTTGGGGGCCGTTTGTTACGGTGACAGAAAAGATGTACAAATAGGTCTGTCAACAAGCTAAGCCTGGATAAGCTTTGCCAAACACAGCTGTATGACAGGCAAAGACCTCATTCAGAAGACAAGCGTGCCCAGCCCGCTGCCCAGCTGCTGCATTTCGTGACCTACACACAGACTGCTGCTGTACATAAAGGATAAGCAGCACATCAATAAAAATTCTTGAAATTAAAAAAAAAAGATTACACCATGTGTTTAAGAGTACTTGAGGAATCCACCTTTTAAGAGGAATCTTAAAGACCTTGAGGAATCTCCCCTGTAAGAAGGGCATGTAAACAGAGACGTCACTAGATGTAGTGCTTTAACCCTGATAGACTGTCATCCAAACAAGAATGGGGATCGCTTCGCTAAGAGACATGTGTTAGCCAGACCCGCCGGGGAAGGTGACAAGCATGCTGAAGGGAGGAGCACAGCGGCGCTCTGGAGAATGTGAAAACTGCTCCGCGGTATTTTGGTACAGCCCCTCCAACCCGCGCGAAGAGGCTTGTTCAAAGCATGCTCAGAGAAGGCAGAGAAGACAACGACACTTAGCTTATCTAAAACATTACTCCTATAAATAACAGGTGCTATATTCACACCACAATTAAGCATCTGAGCACATTAGGAAACGCTTCTTCTCAGGAGTTTGAACAGGGGTCCCAACAGCATCGCTGCCATTCAGGTGCATGAAGACAGCTCTCCTACGGCACCGCAACCATCTCCTGCCTAGCACTTTCACAGGTACGAGCTGGCAACCAGCTGCTGCTTAGTGATTTCTTCTGTTGCTTAGTATAGTGTTTCAGAAGAAAGAGAGCAATTCAAGAGGACAGGGTAGAGGTCACCTTAGGTACGGACAGAGTAAAACTCTTCATAGACGTAGCAACAAAAAAGATGCACGTTACATTTCATGGAAAAAAAAAAACCAACCCAAACCTTTTTGCTGTTGAAATGCAACAACAAAATCTATTACACAGACACATACACACGGACACACAGGTACGTTTCTGTCCATCCACTAATGCTAGTCCCTCCTATACTGGCTGAGTATATACCTGAGAAACAACATTAGTGTTGAAATATTGCCCTTTAGAAAGCTTGAAAAATGGAGGGGAGCAAGGAGAGAGGGTTGAGAGAGAGCATAAAGAAGCGGCAGTCTCTCCTTTCCAGTTTCCTTCGCATCCTCCACAGCTCAGAACAAGGCCATACACCAGCATGGACACAGCCTGCTCAGAACAAGACCAAAGGAATATCAGTTCACAGTTCTACAAAGCACACTAGTGTCAATACAACTGGGTTTCAGATTTCAAACCTTGAATCTGAAGGAAGTTGTTGCATTTTCTATAGAGACTCCTGTACAAGTGCTATGGGACAGCTGCATTCACGTTCAACGACTCCAGCTAGACTACTTGCATCAGTGCTGGCTGCCTGTGGCTATTTGGTTTGATGGCAGAATCAAAAGGCGCTTTAACAACTTGCAGTTAACTTCTCCTCAAAACATACATTAGGCACATGAACAAAAAAAACAAGAGCTCAGAATAAATTAGCTTCTCAGCAGAAAAGACACCTGGATTGCAGCATTTCACTGAGGTTCCAGAGAAGGCCGTACAGACACCTGCATGCTGGAAGGTATTTTTTTCAGCGGCTTGTCAGCAGACTGCTTGCCACTGGAAGGAGGAGACTGGGCTCCGGGATCTAGCTGGGAAGACTTGGACTTGCGACTGGATAGCAGAGAATGTTTGTTGGGTGTGGCATCTTTTGGGACAAGTTTTTCTTTTGCAGTAATGTTGGCATTGGTTTGAGAGGCTGGTGGGACAACACCTTTCTCCGATTTGTCTTCCAGCACATTTTTACTGCCTGACTTGGAACTGCCACTTGCTGTCTTTTTTGAGAGCATCGTTGTCTTTCCCAGGTCTGCGGACCTCCGGGTCTCCTTCTGCCTTAAGGCTGATTTAAAGAAAGACAATCCTTTCTCTTCTGACTTGCTGTCCCTCTTCAAACCAGAACGCATGCCAACATTTGGAGACCGCAGGTTGGCCATAGAGGAACTCCTCACGTGCTTGCTGTCTACTGCCCTGCTGTCACTCCTAGAGTGGCTTATCCGCGGGGAGCTTGTTCTTGAACTGCTGGTAACGCTCGTTTTATCTGACCCCAGACTTATCTTAGAGCCCTCTCTGCTGAGGCTTCGGTCTGAAGTCCGGCTCTTCCCAGCAGAAGAGCCCTTAGTCAATGAGCCTGATGGGGTTTTCTTGGCAGCTGTGGAGGATGGAGAAGAACCTGACTTTTGCTTCTGTTGAGCCGACGGGACAGCCACCTCAAGGGGCTTGCTGCTATGGTCCCTCCTAGCCTGTGTGGGAGCGGGAGACCCGTGTCGCCCACTGGCCCTAGAGGAGTCCGTCTTACTTCTAGACCGGGAAACTTTCTGGGAACTCTTTAGTGGAGGAGGAGAAGAGTGAGAGACTTTGGTCTCTTGGGTAGACAAGACTGTCCTTCCCTTCCTCAAACTTTTGTCTGGCTCAGTAACTCCCTTGGAGCTGTGAACCTTCTTAGGGGTGCCATCTGCCTTCTCTGCAGCCAGCCCTGTCCCACTGGGGGCTTTCACCTCCTTCACTGGAGAGCTGTCCACAGAATCACTCTGATCAACAAAGGCGATTTGATTGTTGTTATCAAAAGGGTCCAAAGCAGGGTGATTCCTGTCTGGCTGCACAGAGCTTTTACCATACCCATCTGAAAGATCTGAGCTAGATGTCCTTACAACAGACTCTTCCCTGAATGCCCCTTCCATGACAGCCAAGGGGGCTCTACGAGCCGTCCTGTGCTCTCGCCGGCTGCTATCACAGGGCTCCAAGTAGCTGCTAGAGAGATTCCTCAGGCTGCCGAAGCAAGAGGTGGAGACTTTATCATCAGCAGCCTCCCCGATCTTCTCCAGAGTGGAAGCAGAGGTATGTACAGGGGAATCTCCAGAGAAGCGCGACGGAGAGTTGGAGCGCAGCTTCAGTTTTGCAGAAAGCGACCATGAGGGCCTGACACCGTTTTCACTCACTGCCAGTGGGCTGGTGACGGAAGATCTAGATGACAAGCTCTGGCGCTGGACACTCCTCACAAAGGGACGAGTTGAAAATCCTCCTGCAGAGAAAGAAAGCGACATCCTCAGTATGAAAGCCAAGCCTGCAGTTGGTTTGTCCCACCCATCCACAGACGCTGTTTCCATGAGTCAGGCAGCCCACCTACACCACATGTATGCCTATCTCTTCATGCCTCCTGCAGGCACAGCTTCTTGCGTAAAAGCTGAATAAGGAATTTGACAACTGTTATTTGCTAGCGGTGACCCAGAAGTAACTCCCTCTGAAGCCTATAACTGAAAATCCAGATTTTTCTTCTCATCTCCAAGCAGCAGGAGACCGAACACAGGTTTTGTACCTCGGAAGACCTTGAAGCAAAGAGTTCACAAACTATGATCATGCTCCCAGAAATACATTTTTCTGGATGAAAGATTATTTTCCCATACCATCCTGTAAAAGGCAAAGTAGGATTCCTACCCCTTTAGATTAAAAAATGTGTATTTACCAAAGTACAACAATAAGCATTTTAGAAATGTGACTACCATGGCGAGATCTGACAGTTATCCCAACACTTCTGCAGGGACATCTCTATACCCACTTCAAAATGCTCAGACTGACCCCCAAAACTTCACATTTTCAACAGTTATAAGGCACTATGTGGAGAAGCCAGGCAAGGCCAGGAACTGAACAGTTATTTGCACAGACAAGTGGATTTGCATATCTTCACACCTCTCTGGGAGCAGTCATCTACAGCATGGCAGCAGACAACGAGTACCGATATTAAACTGTAGCGACATGTCAGCCTCCCTGCAAAGGTGCTGCAGGGAAACCCAGAAAACACACAAACACCAGAAGTTCTTGACTGAGAGGTTTAGTTCATAGAATCACAGAATGTCCTGAGCGGGAAGGGACCCACAAGGACCATCAACTCCAGCTCCTGTCCCTGCACAGGACAGCCCCAAATTCACACCGTGGCTCTGAGGGTGTGGTCCAAGGGCTTCTTGAACATCGCCAGGCTGGGTGCCGTGACTGCCTCCCTGGGGAGCCTGTTCCAGCGCTCCACCACCCTCGGGGGGAAGAGCCTTTCCCTGATACCCAACCTAACCCTCCCCTGGCACATCTTCCTGCTATTCCCTCGGGTCCTGGCATTGGTCACCAGAGAGAAGAGATCAGCGCCTGCCGCTCCTCCTCCTCCCCTTGTGAGGAAGGGTCAGTTCCCTTAGTACCTGTGCCAAGAAATTATCATTCAGATGGTTCAGGAATCTTTTGGGCCTGTTTGTCCCAGCTGTGTGGTATTCCTTCCTTTGGATTCAGTTGATGGTATTTCCATTCTTTGAAAGGATCCCTAAGGTTCCTGCCCTGCTCTTCTCCATCCTTTCACACCAGAGAAAAACTCACCTGTGCCAGAACCCATCTGCTCCTACTGACACAGTGCCTGCCTCCCCCAGCTGCTAGAGGAACTCTTCCTTCTAACTGCATATTTTGCAGCTATCTTAGTAGGGATCTTGTAACAGAAGGATTAGTGGCCCAATATCCCACACGCCCTGCAGCATTGATACACACCATCATCTTCACTCCTTTCCCCAGCCAGCTCTACCGATTCTGAGAGCGAAGCCAGAGACGTGCGCCGTGATGATGCCGCCGAAGCAATGCTGGGCTGTTTGCTACCAGGAAGACGGCTGACCCAGTGCTCACAGAGTGAGGAGCTTGTGGAGCCTGCAAGGAATCAGGCACAGACATCAGGCCAGTAGCGTGCAGCTGCAGAACATGTGAAACCTTGGAAGGCCACTGAGAGTCAGGTACGTACTGCACTGCGCTGGCTTCAAGAGACACCTGGAGTCTGAGGCTGGCCCACACAGCCATTCAGATACCGCCAAGAGAGTAAGTCTTTACACTTATGAAATAGTTATGGTCATAAGAGAAAGACAGAATTGCGCTTGTCCCGGTATGCTGTGTATCAAAAGAATCAGTGCAGCACACAGGCAGAGGGCAGCCTGTGAGCTGCCACAAAAATGCAGTGCAAATCCTTTCTTTTCCAAAGGCAAGTCACCAAGCCTGGATCTGCCCCCAGCTCACCCCACATTCAACCAACACGGTCAGCTGCTGGCTGCCTACCTGAGACCAACAGCGCTGCTGGAGGGAACAAGCTAGTCACATTTTTATGTCATGGTTTTGATAAGGGCAGCTCTGAGCAGAATTACCCAGGGGGTGGGGGGGTTCCCCATGTCCACAGCCTCTTTGCCACACCTAGCCTTAACAGAAGAGGTGGGAGTTTCCCATGGCCTCTGATGCACAGCAGCAGACTGAGACAAGCCTTGCTGAGTTCTGGGACAGAGTGTGGGCTTAAGCAGAGCTGGGCAGAAAATTCTTCAGAAGGACAAACTATCCATGAAAGACAGGCTACAACCACTCCTTGACAATGCCAGCGGGGCTTACCTGCCACAGAGCTGTTAGCAGACCATGATGGGATTGCTGTGCGTCTCTGGTAGAAAAGAATATAAGCTGTCTGCTTGCAGACTTCATTTTCAGAAAGTTGCTGAACATCACTGTCATCAAAGCAGTACCACTGGCCATCAACGGAGTTTTTGCAATATGCTGAGAGAAAGTACATTACTATTAGCCTTTCCTCACTCCTACTGCTCTCGGGTTTGCTGTATGATAACTTAAACATGACCTTATCTGCTATGATGGACTCAGAGGAGAATGAAAGGAAGAGATTTATTCATGCAACACATCCTCTTCCAGTCTGACTGACAAGATGGGGCCCTGAGGCCACCAGAATACAATAAACAGCTCGCATTTCAGGATTTTCTTCATCCAACATTACTGCTCAGAACAGAGCACCAGCTGGGGTGTCTCCATTCACTTTGCGCTCTGTTACTTGTGGCAGTCTGCCTCCGTCCATGAATGTCCTTCTGACTGAGCCCACCCAGGACAACAGTCCAGAGACATACATCAGGAGGCAAAACTGGACATGCACATTTTCTGGGCTGCTGTGTGAAGTCATACAGATCCTAAGAACCACCAAGCAGCTTCGTCTATCTCTGGCTGCTCTGGGAGCTGCTGGAACAAGCAAAGAGGAGTTAAACTGGCAGTGCACACAGGCATTGTGCAAATACTTCCTACGTATAACGGCCTCTTGCAACTACAGAAGTTCTGTGCTGAGTGGCCAGGAGCATTTCTGAAACATGAAAGGCCACTTACATTACTCTGAAGGGAAAAAAAAAAATAGCAGAGAAAGAAACATACAGTAAGACATTTGGGGTCAACAGGCATTGTTCCATTCCTCAAAGCCATAAAAGTTACCCCTCCGGTATTACATAGCCAGCCCTTGTTAGTTGGGTTAGATCCTTTTGTCAAGAAAGATGAAGTAGTTATGGACACTCAATAGAAAAATATAGAATCATAGAATCACAGAATCATTGAGGCTGGAAAAGACCTCTAGGATCATCAAGTCCAACCGCCAACCCAACACCACCATGTCCCTTGAAGTCCCACATCTACACGTCTTTGAACACCTCCAGGGACGGTGACTCCACCACCTCTCTGGGCAGCAATATAACCATTCTCTTTCTGAAAGAATCCAACATACATAATATTGCAGGATACTTGCCTGTATAGTGTCCCCCTTGCATGGTGCCATGATGATTGCAGACAGCATACAGGTCATAGATATAGTCCTCAGGATCCCTTCCGAGACCATAAGGTCTCCTCCAGGGTGACCAGTGAGATGGCAGACTCCAGCTGCTCTGACTGCGTTTAACAACATGAGGAGTCATGTCCAAGCCACTCAAGGGGAATTTAACCATGTTTTGAAGTTTCATCCTTCGGTCTCCTTCCTGTGTAAACAAAGAATAGCATGAGCTGCAGTGGCAGCAAGGCCACCATGCTTGGGGAAAACAAAGACCCAGGACAGGAATGCGTAAGGCAGAACAGCTGCTTCTGAAGAGGTGGTCTAGTCAGGTCACTCCCTGGCCAAGCAGCAGTCCTCCAGCATCACTGCAGACATCCTCACCTGTCTAAACCTTTTGAGATGTATGATGAGAACATCAGGTAAGGTCCAGAGGCTCAATGTGATGCTACCCTGCTGTAGCTGCTTGCAGTGTGGGCATCGCCATGCGTCATCTGGGGCAAGCTACAAGGAAGAGGCATGAGTGGGTATCAGTTTCCAAATTCCAAGGCAGGTTTTACTACACCACTGTTCCTCTGCTGCCCCAGGCCCAGTGCAGACACTGACCCCTGCACCCCATCTGCCCTCCAGCATTTATCAAGCTCACTGGAAATGCAGGGTTCCCAATGATGCTTTTCAAAAGAGTGACAAGCAAAGAGACGTGCACCTCACACAGGAGGCACTTCCCACTGCAAGACAGAATTCAGCTAGTGCTGGCTGTGCAGAGGAGCTGTTTCCACCTTATAAACCCCAGTCCCTTTGAAGCGGGGGAGAAGAAAAAACAAAGGCAAAAAGCAGGCAGCCTGAGTAAAAGTATTATCATGGGAAAACCAGCAACAAAGAAAGAATCAGAACAGAAAGACGACAGGTATACTTTGAATTTCATCTCTGACACCTCGCTGCCCTTTGGAAACCCTCTTCCTCCCTATGTCCCAATGGCACAGACTTACAAACTGCAGAGATTTTCACTGTCCACCAAGGAGAACGTGTTTTTTCAAAGACCCAGACACGACACACACTTCCCTCCACAGCCCAGTGCTCCGAAAACTCAGAAGCCAGAGAGCTTTAAGCTGTCAAACAACTTTTCCCTCACCTCTGACAGAAGCGCCAAGAGAGGCTCCAAAATTATTAAAGCTCAATCACGGGTCTGCAGTCCTCTAGGACCATCCCTTTTTACAGCAGATTAGAGACCTCTGGCAAAGAAATGCAGATTGCTTATGTGTTCCAGGCAAGGGCCAGATCAGACCCATCTCTAGTCTGCCCTATGGCATGCCATCTCTCCTGCCACTTCAACCTCCTCACATCACAAGCTGAGCTAGAGGAGTAGAGCTCTGGGGAACTGAGCTCAGCGGTCACTGTGTTGCCGTTCGGGGGTCCCACTCAGTGGGGGTTGCCTTAAGCCCACCCCAGCCCTGCTCAGGCCTGGAAACACACAACTGCTCCAAGACAGAGCAGTAAATTCCTATGGAGAAGCCATGCTGTTCTAACCCTTTATAATGTATGCCAGAAAGAGACATTGCTACTGCAGAACAGAGGAGTAAGTTCTCATATCAACATCTGGGGGTAAAAAAACCCAAAAGCAGTACCTCCCACAACTTTCTTCTCACTGCAGAGAAACTCTGTTAGCAGGACTGGTAACTAGTGTCGTGTCACAGATTTATTCTCCTGTCCCAACAAGTCAGTGTTTGCAGAAAACAGCTACTCTGCTGAGTGGGGGAGTTCAGGCAGCATGTGGACCAACCAGACCTTCCGAGCCTTCGTTGCTATACAGTCTTGTCCCTACCTGTTCCTCTTTGGTGTACAGTTGGAAACACTGAGATAAAGTGCAGGTCTGAGGTTGGTGATGAAGCTCTCTCTGCTGGCGGACACTTTCAGAGTCTGGAATATACTCCTCTTCTGTATTCACAAACAAGCTGCATCAGGGAGACAACACATTTACCAGCACATCCACCCACTCCCCGTGCTGCCGAGGAGCCATCCTAAAGGTACAAACAGCAGCTCTTTCCTGGATTTGTCCCACTGCACGTGAGCGAGAGCTGGCTGGCAAGAGATCCCACCAGGGCAACACAACTGAATACAGGGGTGAGCAGCTTCAGTGGGCACCCACTCCAGTCTACCTCAGCCAGAAAAAGCTGCTCGCTGCCCACGAACTTTCCAACACAAATATGATTTGTGGGGGAAGGAGCCACAGGCGAGACTCCTGTTCCATAATGCAAAACCCCGACTACAGAGAAAAGGACTCCAACTCAGAGCAACGCTAGTGCACCCGGCCCCGGTCCGTCGCTGCAGACAGGGGCCAGGGCATGGTGTGGAGTTGCTGAGGGCCTATGTTTGCTGGAGGGTGCACAGTTCACATGGAGCCAAGCTGGCCACAAGCATTGATGTCAAGGTGAACGCACTTTAAGGCTTTCTACTTCATACTTACTAATCTTTAGTTTCTTTGTCCCATTCTACCACTAATTTCACATGAGCAGTTCCCCCCTGTCCGCATGACTTCAATGCCCTGGGGAGAGGAACAGACAGAAGTTAGACCACCTTTCAATCTGAAGCCTATGTTATCCTTTACATGCGTATAAATTATCTCCACTAGCCCTTCATCCTTCCTCCACTCCCACACAGCTCGAGTTTGCAAAGGAGTAAAAGGAATTCAGACAGCAAAGAACGTGCCAAAACCGACAAACTGCATTTACCCAAGTACATTAATTCTGTAAGTGAACGTACACTTATTTACAGAACAGGCATCTACAAAAATTTCTGAAGGGTAACAGTCACTAAAAAAAAAAAAAAAAAGGCAGGGGGAGTAATGCTTTCATTCTCTCCTCCACTTCCAAGGAGGACACTCAGTTGTTTCCCTGCTCCTCAGGCCTGTGAAGTCCATTCCCCTCATCCACACCAAGACTGTCCCTTTCTGCATGGCTACACGCCGAGTTCCCAGCTGACAAACCTCTCTCCGCTCCCGGGAATGGGGACTAACCCACCTTTCCACTGTTGGATGGCAGAGGGGTCGCTCCTCCTGAGGTAGCAAGTACGTTATGCCCACGACACTGACCACTCGCAAACTGAACGGGCAAACCTGCAAAGAGAGTAGAAGCCATCTCAGCGACACAAACCCAACTTACCTATGTGCAAACCTGCTCTCAGCACCAGCTGACATGTACTTTATCCTAGAATGTGTGTTTTACATAAGAAAGCAAATACACAAGGTCTCAAATATGCCTATGCCAAGCAGCTAACAGAGGGGTGAGGTACAGCAACTGAGGCATTGTCCCCAACAACTCCTCTGCGGTGACCAGAGAAGACATCCCTCTGCTCTCAGAGGGAGTTCTCATCAGAAACACACAGTCACTAAGCAAACATTTCAGCTCTCCTTTAGGTGAACAAGACCAACCAGTGGATTTCCAGTGCAGACAATAGCCCTAATCTCTCAAGTATTTCTTGGGGGTAAGGAAGAAAGCAAAGCAAGCAATTTCTTCACCTCATGAGTCTAATCTTACTTGTACCTTTCAACAATAGACAAAAGCACTAAAGAGGTAGAATACTACACTTGGGCGTTACTGCACAAGGAAATATCGGGAAGCCCTCAGTTCAGCATGTGCAGCATGCTTATTGCTCCAAGTAACTGGCTTCCCCTTTAGTTCATGTCTCACAGAGCTAGAAGTCTCAAAACAGATGAACCATTTGCCTCACCTGCATGCAGGCTGCAGGCCGCAGGAAATACTGCATCTTCTCCAGAATCTCCTTCTGCAGAATATCCCAAGCAATTGTTTTTTCCAAATGTAACACAAAGGGCAAGCCAAACCTACAGGAAGTATTTGAAGGAGCAATTAAAAGATTACGCTGTTCAGCAGTCAGATCCCCAAACCGACAGTGCCACAGTCCTCCTCACTCAGCACCTACAGAGCTCGGCATGCTTTGGATGAAACTCCCCAGAAACCAGGCATATAAAACCTTGTCTCCAGAGGGAGGTGCTTAACTTTGAGGAAAGGCTGTTATGGCTGCCCATGCAGAGAGCCCTTTTTAACAGGCTGCAGCCCTGCTCTCTGCTCAAGCAGCTTGCTTCAGGCTGCAGAGTTTTGCAACCTGGCTGCATTTGTGAAACAAACTTCAGTGGCTGAGATAGTTCTCAGTCCATGGCCGGTACAAACGCCTTTGCCACAGTCGTTTCTCACCTCCCCCCACCCACTGTTTGCAGTCCAATTAAAAATTCCTACACATCGCAGGATCTGGTCAGACGTGCTTGCTGCTCTCTGAAACTAGGCAGCTCTATAGAGAGGTGGTGTGTCCTTCCGTCTGGTCTGCATTCACCACCTTCCTGTAACGCTGGACTATTTGAAGGTCACCAAAATTAGGAATATTTTGCTGCATTCATTAATGTTTTTTGATCAATGTGTTCTTCAGCACCTCATTTAAGGTAGGAATGCAAGCTGTCACTCCTTCGCCTTGTGCTTTGACTACATGGTAAGTAAAACCCATGTCATTAAGGAAGCAGCCAGAAGAGTAACTAACTGTGAAGCTGCCAGTCACCTTTTGCTCTGCTGTCCAGTGCACGCTCTGTTACACACCAGCAAGACAATCTTGTCGTTTGCTGCTGGTTTAGTAGAGGACTGTTCCAGTTTTCCAGACTTCACTGTTCCTTGAGAGTAGGATATTGTTCGGGAGTGCTCAGTGCCGCATTTCAAGTTATTCAGGTTATTGTTCACGTGTATTCCTGAAAAATCAGAAGAAAGGAAACATTTTACGTCCTGTCATTTGCCTTTAGTGCCCTGACACCCGCCCCAAGAAACCCTCTTTTGGCTGCAGAGGAGCAGGTCAGTATGGAATCAAGACCATTTTTATTACTTGTATGAAGGCTTCAAAGAGCAATTACTTTTCATAGTGACTATTTCTTTACAGAAAGAAATTATACACAAGTGCTTGCCTAACTGATTTTTCACAGTAATTTCTACAAGTACTCATAGCTTTGTCTGCCTGCAAGAAAAGCTAAAGTGACAGAAACCCTGCATGTTGCTTCCAATAATAAAAGTTGCCTTTGATTATGCTCCTTCTACCCAGGATGCAATTATTCCCTTTCACTGAGAGGGAAATGCAGAGAAGCTGAGTTTTTTCAGCTTTGAAAGAGAAAGTGTTTGTTCATGCCTGAGACTGTTTATTCATCACTGGCAATCTGATTTTAAATAACACAATTTCAGTGGCTTCATCTGGTCCCTAGCAGATCTTTAAATTAAGCCTGACAACATATTTCACATTAAGCCAGGCTGGCCTGCAGAATCAGCCCCGGGAAGAGGAAGAAAGGAGTGCACATCGCTTCTTGATAACCTGCCGGCTGACAACACCATTAAATCTGCTGGAACAAGCCTGGACAAAGTCAGAGTTGAAATCAATACACCAGAACATCAACTACTAGTGGGATGTTTATTCTCAAGTATATCCTTTTCCAAAACACGCCTCCCTCACCTAGTCACCGGGGGTGGGCATTTAGCAGAGTTATCAACTTACCTCTCTGACTAAGGATACCCTCGGGCCTAAATATTTCTGGGGTCTCAAAGGCAAAAATGCAGTCACTTTCATGAATGGTGTCCAGGTCATCAGTATCACAGAAGGAACGATGAAACCCATCATAGTACATCTCCGTCAGCACAATCTAGAGTCAGCAGAAGCAAACCAGAACCCATTAAACCACCCGTGCCTGGTCCAGCTGAGCTGCCCCATCTCTCAGCTGGGATCTTCCTGCTACAAGAGGACATTCCTCAAAACATCCTGGCATCGGCCAGGAGCAAGGAAGAGGGAAAAGGATTGCCATAAAGTAGAAGCTGGGGTAAAGGTGGTATGTGAAGAGGTTTTGGTGGGGTCCAACAGCTTTCTTGAAGCTCTTCCTACAGAGGAGTTCCTCCTAGTGCCCACGGTTCCCTCACTGCCAGCATGCACCAGTCACCGGGTGATCAGGCAGAAGGTCTGCACTCTCCACCGACAGCTATCCCAACGTCACTAGGTTTCAAAAAGTCAATGCATGGGCAAAAGCATGATCCAGATCATCACCACCCTGCCTCTCCCATTCAATCATGGGCAGCAAATTTCAGTTTCTCCATTTCCAATATGGGACGAAAGCCTCTGCACTCCTCCCCCCGAAGGCAGGACACATGGGTGACAAGACCAGCCCGTTACCTGGTCCGTGGGTATCTTGGTCTCTGAGGAGACGGCCTCCCGCAGCCTGGCCACCGTTCCAGAGATGGGCACTGCCACCCCGATCCGCATGCAGTGAGAGCACTTCCCCTGGTACACCACGGTGACGTAGAGCGGCCTGCGGAGAGCACGGGAGGCACTGCTGGGGCTGGGCTGAGCACTTCCCGGCTATACCCTGAACACAGTCAGCCCAGCCTGGGTGCATCCAGGCTGCCCATAAGCTACAGGGCCTCCTCAGCAGTCCGGATCCACCTCACACTGGAGTTACACTCGGCCGCAGACAAATATATTTGATTTCCAAAGACTCCTTGCTTACTACATGGACTGGTGTTACTTGTTCCCACAAACAGAGTCTTCTCAAAAAAGCCCCACAAAGTTAAAAATAAAACTCCCTATTACAAGGCATTACAAGGATCCTGTAATGCAGCTTAGGACAGTCCGAGGCAGCACCTTAAAGCACTCGGAGAGAGCTGCCCCTGGGAACAGCTGCTCTGGGTTGTCCCTCCACACTCAGTCCTGCCCCACCAGCAACCAGAAGTACTGCCTCGGGAAGAGAAGAGGGGGAAGCTAGCCTGCCAGGGACACCTGCCCTGGAAAGCCCGCTCAGCCTCCACTTGGTGGTGGAGCAGGGACTTCTGAACCAAATGCGACATCATCATATTGAGTATATTCTTTCCTTACTTTGTTCCATTGCTTCTTGAACCTGTACAGTTTTCCTACATCCAAAACATCAGGTGAAGGAGTTGCTTCTTTATACAACAGGTAGTTTTGCTGTGCCTCTCTATCTCTGCTCTGAACTTTTTATCTGGATTTTTTTTTTCCCCTCCCTGGAGCTTTTTTCTTTATTGGCAACAGCTGTCTTTCAAAAAAAAAAAACTAAAACATTTTGCAGGAAAGCTTTTAACTTCACTTTTTGAAATTGGAGCAATCAGTGAGACTGTTCTAAAGAAAGTAAAAATAAAATGTTTCATCCTTTCTCCCTTTTTAATTTTAAAATGCTATAAATTAAGTCAAAGGCTTAAAATATTTTGGTTACCTGAATCAAAGGTATTGTTTTCTCCCCAAAATTAATTCTATAGGAAGTTAAGGGTGGGGGCAAAGGGCCATTCTGAAACAAGTAAAAGGCTCGGTTTTCCAATTTACCTAGAAAGCAAAAAATGTAATCCCCATATGGTCCTATTTATCTTTTTTTGAAGACTTACTGGAGAGATTTTGCTGACATCTCTCTTCCTTCTGCGGCAAATTAAGCAACACTACATGCATGGGAAGCAGCCAACATTAAGTTCAAAGCAGTTACATACCGTGTATGAGGCAAAGGGATCGGCAGAGAGATGCAGAGAAAAGGGTCGAAGGTGTTACTCTGCTTCTGGCAATGAGGGCACGTCAGAGAGGACCTAGTGCAAGTGTCAATAACAGGACAGAGTTATACCTCGTTTCTTCAGGAACGGATAATTCATCAGATCACAAATAACAGCCTTCGCATGTCGACCTGGCTGCCCCTTTCTACTCTTGTTTCTCCGTACAGAGTGGCTCTGCACGGAGGCTGAATAGACACAGCGGCTGTAAATGATGGACTCTCGATTTCTAGATCCTTTTAAAGTAATTAGTCTCAAAGGTCATTACAGGGCATGCCAGGAAAAGACCTCACTCCAGTCACTGAATTTGGCTTTTAATAAACATTACTGCAAAATTAGTAATTCACCAACAGTAGCTCCAACATGGAAGACCTGAAAGGATTTTCTCTCTGAAGAGAAGGGAAGTGACAGGACTGAGACGGCGACAGTCAGCACTGCAGGTGTACAGGTCTCTCTTAGAAGGGAAAAGCTCCAGACAACACATCTCTCACATTCAGAGCTAACCCGCACCTTACGCTGGCTTTGTGTTTCATACCAGGCTTAAGGCTTCTCCTTTCAAAGGAAGCCTTGCCAAATATTGGGGAGAAAGCCCAGCAATTAAAATTCTTATAGCCGCACAGATACAAACCATCGAGGAGCACTGGAAATTAGGTTGTTTTCTTGTATTACTTCTGAAATTAGAAAGCTCCCTTCCCAAGAAGTATGGGAAACTCATGGGAAAACCCTGAAGGGACAGTGAAAGATTCAGCTCAGAATTCCCAGGTGCCAGATAACAGAAACTCTGCAAGACATCTGGGATCCGTAACTCCCCAGCAGCCTCCAGGCACCTCCAGATCTTGCCACAGGCTCTTGCCTCTGAACAGCCAGAGTAAGCCTCACAGCACTGAGCTGTCCCGAGCCTTTGCTCCAGTGAGCACTGACTTGCTTTCAGGATGCAGGTGAAGAGGTGCTACATACTGTAGGTTTTCACAGAATATACCAAATTAGAAGTCGTGAAATTCTCTCTCCTCTGGAGCAAGGTCTTAGTTCAGATTTCATTCAGCAGGAATTCAGAAACAGCTGTTAACACAATGACACCAGTCTCGACTGTACTGGGAGCTAGCATCAGGGTAGAATTATACTGGAGTCACCAACACATGCAATAGTGCCTCAAACTTTACAGAATATCATACCTGTACTGGGCTTGAAAGAGTTCCTGCACAAAAGTACTACTGATTGGAAAGGCCGGTCCCTCGAGCAGCACATCATCCTCCAGCGGTGGCTAAAAGAGAA
>VZTV01079554.1:9201-20449 GCA_013400875.1 Anhinga rufa
ACAGGAAAGAAGTTTTTCCTCATATTCAGGTGGAACCTCCTGTGTTCCAGCTTGTGCCCATTGCCCCTTGTCCTGTCATCGGGCACCACTGAAAAGCGTCCAGTCCCATCCTCCTGACACCCACCCTTCAGATACTTATAAGCATTGACAAGATCCCCCCTCAGTCTTTTCTTCTCCAGGCTGAACAAACCCAGGTCTCTCAGCCTTTCTTCATCAAGGAGATGCTCCAGTCCCCTGATCATCCTTGTGGCTCTCCGCTGGACTTGCTCCAGCAGCTCCCTGTCCTTCTTGAACTGGTGGGCCCAGAACTGGACACATACTACACATTTCCTGTACCTGCATCTGCCATTCTTACCATGTGCACAGACTGGCTTCCTGGGAGACCCTTTAAAATATCCCTCCTGCACCTTATATTTGTCTGTGAAAGGCCAGTGCAGTTTACTGCAGGTCAGTTCTAGGGCTGAAATGGCAGCATGTTGGAAGGCCTTGGAGTTTAAGAAATTTTCTTATCTTAGTTCACCCTGCAACTCTCCCATTTTAGTAATAATCACAAAGATATATGACAACTATTGATTTTATATCTTAAATGAGCTTGTGGACTTTGTCCAGGACAAAGTGATGAAGTGTCCATAACACAGAGATATGTTGTAATTGGCTCTCCTGGTTTGTTTGCAGTCTCTGTGGGGAAAAAAAAAAAAGGATTGAGCAAATTTGAAGGCTGCTTCAATCTTCTAGGCTTTGGGCAGCCTCTTTGGTTCATATTTTCATTTGTGGCATGGATGCAAACCAGGAATCTGGACAGCTTCCCTCAGAGAGAGCGGTGGAGGGCGTGAAAGAATAGCTGCAACCCTCTGCCTGCAGCCCTTCTGCTCATCCTGGTTCCTCTCTCTCCGGGGTTCAGCTCTGGCATTTTCTGTCTTTGAAGCTAGAACGTGAACTTCACAGTTCTGATTTTGGTCAATCTGTAGCTGGAAGCATGTGAAGCCCTGGGTTTTATCTTTTTCTTTTGATACAAAACAATAAATTGGCTCCACTTCATTCATAACTAGCCTTAGGTTTAATCAAAAGACTCAAATCTTTTGACAAAACATGGGCTGGATACCACATCTGTAGGAAAAGTTGCGAACAGCTGAATTTTACTTTGCTTTGGGTTTCCTAACAAACATTTCACATTGCTCCAAAGCAGACTTTTCATGAGTTAAAGGGATCATCCTGAATAAAGGTGAAGGGGAAAGAGATTATATGACAAGCTTTGTTACCTCCTGTCATTTCTATTTCTGTTTGCATTCAAAGGCTAGGGAGAAAGGAGTAAATGATATAGTAAGAACATATGGTTTCTAAAAGGGATCCTTTTAGAATATAATGTATTAGTTAAACAGTATTGCATCTTGCCAAAATGACATTATTATAACATCATCCCTTACAATTACTAGCACAGCTGAATCAATAATGTGGACAGTAAAAAGAAAAACTGGCTACAATGGAACTATAAATTCTACAGAAATTATTGTAGCAATTTTCTAGTGGTTTGGAATAAGCTTCCTAAACCTCTCAACCATTTCAGCAGATTGTCTACACCATACAACAATTCTGTTAAAACTATTGTTTGCTTGTGGCAACATTTTTCAGCTAGTAGACACGAGCCCAGGGAATTTGCATCCCATGGAAATATAGCTATGTCAGGAAAAGGTCGCTTTTGCCTGCAACTTGCATCTATTAGCTTCAAGTATCCTAATAGATTTAATTCTGGTTTTTTAGACATCTTGTTCAAATCTGCATTGTGTGACAGATCTTTAGCTTACAGGAATTAGCAAAGAACAAAAATTAAAAAGAGTAATGTCATTTAACTCTATCTGAGGAACTATTACTTGTTTTGAGTTAAGTGCTGTTTCATTTCCATTTTGTATGCCACAGTGAATAAAATTTGGAACATATTAAAATTAATAGCCTGAATATATTTGGTCTGTAAAGTTAGACTGACAATGTAGTAATTCTTTCCAACACTTCTTGCTGTTATAGCATGCTTGTAGCTCAAAGAAATAGTATTTTGCTGCATTTACTTCTTGGGTAGATAAACCCCAAATATAAAGGATTAAATAATAATCAGTTCCAAAACCATGAATGTTTTCGGATCTGCAAAGAAACTGACTCTGTTTATGAGACTGTATTCGGCTGGTTCATCTAACAGCAGCATACACTGGCTCATAGCTAATTGTGGACTGAAAAGAGTGAGAGGATTTTCAGCTAGTGCAGAACTCCACCAAGCTCCCTGTGCTTCAGTGGAGTTGCAACTGCTCAGCACCTGTTTCATCAGGCCAACAGATGGTCTCAATTTAAGGACACCCATAGGCGAAATAACCTTCATTTACTTCAGGTTCTGATGATGTTCCACATTGCTATGTTTGCCTTAAATGCTTTGTGGGTGAAGAGGCTGTTATGTATTATATAAAATAGGCAATGTATGCCTTGTTAATAGATCAGAGCACACAAATTCACTTCACTTCACTTATTATAAGTCTAGTTCAAAACCTGTTGAAACTGATAGAAAGATTTCCAGGGGCTTTAACATGGTTTGGATCATGATCTATGGACAGATATGGCATTAATATTGGTCCTTTTAGTCTGTGGGCTTCATGAGACTTGGCTTTTTGTTGAAATACCAGCTGGTGTTTGGGCACCATACTTCCCTCTGCTTGTTTGTGATCCTACATTGTTCAGGTGATCTAACCTAAGAACAACAACAGTTGTTTTATTTATAAAGTAGATAAATTTCTTGATCCACATCACACTGCAGGCACAAGAACACTGTCCAGTAAAAGAGCAAGAATGAGTAAGAGAAATAGGGAGAGCTGGGAATAAAAATTAACTGGAAACAAAAATGTCTATAACACAATCTTTTAATGTGCTTCCCAGTTTCTGAATGGAACAAATTTATTCAGAAGTACAAATTTTACTCAGAGAGGTGATTCTATATGCTGACATATGGTTATCCCATAATGATATACAAATACTATGCTTTCCATTTCTTTAGTTCATGGCATGAGTAATAATCCACATTAAAACATCTGAAATCTGAGTTAGGGCTATCTATTTATGATTGTCTGTACAGCTTAGAAGACCTGAATCTTTTACTCTGGAATAACAGTTCTACTTATAATTCAGGCGGAAGCAGGCCATCATGAATTGTCAAGGTTGAGTTCTTCCTGCTTCTTTCATGCTAATTGACATGACTTTTGACATAGTGGTAAAATATGCTTATATTTTGGAAGTGGAACAAAAAGGACAGTGGATCTAGTGGGTGGAGGAAAAGCCCTCCAGTGGAGCAAGTCTCAGAATTCATTACACTCTATAAACAGTGATATTTCCGGATCAGCAGTGCAGGAATGTTAGGGCATATCATATATTTGTCTGCTGACATAAGAAGATTAGACTCAACAATCAAATTAAAGAATTGTCAGTGCCACAGTTCTCTGTTACTCATGGATATAAGAATATAATTGTTTCTTCTCTTACACATTTCCCCCTAATCTTTCCTAATCTTGTTTCCATCCATGTGAACACAGCAGAAAGATTCAAACAGACTTTTTTCCCCCAGTGAAATATAAACATGTAGGTAAATGATACAGTGCTCCACGTTTTTTGATATTGATTTAAATTGATGGTAGTGGGGTTTCATATTTGAGAAAGGGTATTGAAAAGCTTTCTTACACTCATGGAAATCAAAGAAAGAGTCACTATACTTCAGGCAAAGTGGTTAGGTTGGTGAAATTACACTTTATAGAGTGGGACAGACCACTGTTTGCTTTACAAGACAACCTAGGAGTCCCAGCCAAGATGAGGATCTGAATGTTTGTGTGATCTTCTCTGGGTCAGAGACACCAGGGCCCATCTCAGAGAGGTCAGAGCTGGTAGGAAAGAGGCATCTGAGGACACTGTAGGAAATCTACTTGTCTAATTATTTAGTGTCTGTCGTGGTGCCCAACAGATACCAGCAAATGATATAGAAAAGGGCTTCAGTTCCACTGATGAAGAGGGTAAGGGACTGGTAGGTGTGTGAAGACCCACAAAGATGTCTGAACTGAAGGAAAACATTGAACCCAAGGTTGTTCAAGGCCAGGGAACCTACACATTCTCTTAGGGAACAAGGAAACAATTTTGAAAGATGTTTGGAAAATAGGGTCCACTAAGGTAGAGACTAAGATCACAGAATCACAGAATCACAGAATAGTAGAGGTTGGAAGGGACCTCCAGAGATCATCTTGTCCAACCCCCCTGCGTGAGCAGGCACACCTAGAGCAGGGGGCACAGGACTGCATCCAGGCAGGTTTTGAATGTCTCCAGGGAAGGAGACTCCACAACCTCTCAAGGTTGTCACTGCAGGATGTCTCAGGGGTGTAACTGTGTAGGTGATTCTCCCAGAGACCTAAAAGTGACTGGAATGCTTCATTTTTTTTTGTGATGAAAGCTGTGTTTTACTGCAGTTTTCTCATATGATTTGATATTTTTTTAGAAGCTGGCAGTTATGAACCTTTTGGCCACTTTTGCACAGACCTGAATAAAATTCCTACAGGAGCTTAAGTATTGCCTGTTTGTTACTATAATGACAACAGGGATATCTGTCTTTTTAAATCATAGTTATCCAAAGGTGGTTATGATTGTAGTGCTATGTAAGACTGAAAGTGACATGGTATTTTCCTATGAGAGGGTCTTAATGAGCCTTCTAATGAGATGCTCTTAGTGAATCTTGAATCTTAGCAGGTCACCCATAGTCAGACATATGTACTAAGTATCTAAATTCTACCTGTAGTTTAAGTTTTCAGTTTCAGTGAAAATTATCTTTCAGCTTTGTTCATACTCAGACTCATCAGATGTTATGCTGAAGTTAACTTCTGAGCTTTTCTACACTTGTAGAATATCAGTTAGGATTTAATATATGACCTTTCCAAAGAGATCATGACGATAACTGAGATCCTGTACAGACCAGGAAACCTACAGTGATGTTTCCTTCCTATTATATGTACACCCAGACATACACTGAGTTCCCTTTGAACATGAGCCAACAGTGTGCCCTGGCAGCCAAGAGGGCCAACCGTGCCCCGGGGTGCATCAAGCGCTGCATTGCAGCCGGGCGAGGGAGGGGATTGTCCCGCTCTGCTCTGCGCTGGTGCGGCCTCACCTCAAGTACTGTGTGAGGTTTTGGGTGCCACAGTACATTAAGGATATAAAGCTACTAGAGAGGGTCCAGAGGAGGGCCACGAGGTTGGTGAAGGGTTTAGAGGAGAAACCATAAGAGGAGCAGCTAAAATCACTTGATTTGTTCAGCCTGGAGAAGAGGAGGCTGAGGGGAGAGCTCATCGTGGTCTAAAACTTCCTCACAAGGGGAGGAGGAGGGGCAGGCACTGATCGCTTCTCTCTGGTGAAGAATGACAGGACCTGAGGGAATGGCAGGAAGATTTGCCAGGGGAGGTTTAAGTTGGATATTAGGAAAAGATTCTTCACCCAGAGGGTGGTGGAGCATTGGAACAGGCTCCCCAGGGAGGCAGTCATGGTGCCAAGCCTGATGCTATTGAAGAAGCACTTGGACAACGCCCTCAGAGATATGGTGTAAATTTGGGGTTGTCCTGTGCAGGGATAGAAGTTGGACTTGATCCTTGTGGGTCCCTTCCAACTCAAGACATTCTATGATTCTATGATTCTTTATGAAAGCAACCAAAACATTCTGATTCTATTCATAGGAAAAATAAAAAGGTTGTAGAAACCTAAGTTGCTAATAAACAATAAACACTGGTTTTATCACTGATTCCAGTGTAACTGAGAAAGATATAAATAGGTCTTTTCATCATGACTGTGATACAATATGCATTGAAAGTAGTAAGAAGTAAAGTTGTGCTGACTTCAGTGAGCATGGGATCAGACTACAGATATTTAAATGAGTCCTCAATAGTAGAAGATTTTATAGAGGTAATGGACAAGTGAGGCATTGACTGAGTGGTCTCCCTAGAAGCTTTCTGGCACCTTTGGGACCCCAACATTTCCAGTAGAACTATCATGATTCACAGATTGAATACTGTTTCTTCTTTCCTCTAGGTCTTGGTTTGTTATGTGCTTGTCCATGAGAGAAGTTTTTTTCTTGTATTTGAAAGGCTAGTAATCGTCCCCCTCATAAGGACAGGAGGAAGTGTTATGATCAACTATTGTGATGTTATGAATAATACAGGAAAAACAATATTTATCCTGCAGTTCCTGCATAAAACTTAAATATTACTCTGTTGATCATTCTTGGAAACATGTCTCTCCTTAGTCCTTTCTGGTATGACTTTCAAGGAGAGGTTGAAGGCTAAAATATATCTTCTGTAAGTTATGTTTAGTGGATGTAGACACTATAAAGAGGTATCTCTACTCATGCCAAATGTGGGAAGAAGGAATTTCACCCAGAAAAATAATTTCCAGCAAAATATTTTTATTTATTAAAATATGCCTCCCAAGTCAAACACTTTTTTTTTTTTTCAGCATTGATGGTTGAAATATTCCATTTGTCTGTACTCACTTGTGCTTCAATTTAGTAAAAGGGCATATTGGTTCCTGTCCTGCCTGGCCTTTTATTGAAGTAAAATTAAACAATTTCAGGATTCAATTATTAATACCTTCCATCTATAAACCATGTCTTCATCTATAAACCATATTGACATTCAGTCTAGACATCTCAAGAGGGGATTCACTTCATGAATATCAATAAACAGATTGTAAGGAGACTGGGAATATTAAATTATTTCAAAGCGTTTGACAGTTGACAATGTTAATACAATAATTAAAAACTCACACCCCTTAAAAAAAAAGGCTGCTCAGCATTCCCGTGTAGGAAACAGCAAAGTCCTTAGAAGGCGTAAATCAACATTTCTGTGCTGTCCGTACTGGATCTGTGTGGATTTCCAGCAACCCCTGCACTACCTTCACAAATAAGGAAATATTCTTTTTGCCCCAAAGGTGGCTTCAAGAATTGGCTTAACCTCAATTTATGTCCTGTTTGTCATTAACTTTTCAGCCAGAAGGGTGTAAAAATTAATTTGAAAATGCAAATCCTATCTTGCATTAGCCCTCTCCTTTGAAAAGAAAGCAGCAGATAACACAGTACACTGAAAACCTGAGTCCCCACCCGAGATGCAATTTGGAAAGTATTGTGTCAGAGAGCAAATGGTAAAAATTCACAGTAGAGTCTTTCTGCCTCTCTTGGTGCAGAATGTGTAAAGCTTCCCTGGGTAGGAATCCATCAACTCAGAAAAATCTAATGATGAAAGACAGTAGATTTCTGTCAGGCATTTGTCTTAGCAATGACCTTCTGTGAGAAAATAGAACAATTGACCACAGGAACACAAATCATGTCAGGGGTTTCTTTGAAATTACTTCTCAAGCTGGCTGGAACCTAATACCAATAGTCTATGTGTTTGAAAATAGGGAAGGAAAAAAAATCATAAAGCATTTAGGATTCTTAAAAAAAGGTAATGCAATAAATATAATGCTGTCCTGTGGAGGGTATCCCACTATGTTTTAGTTTATTCCACTAAAATACCACTAGTTTAACACACATCCAGACCTTCTTGCATAACGGACTGGAGATGTGATCACTCAGTGCTTCCCTCTCCCTACTGCTTGGACCAAAGGCAGGCTAATAATTTGGCTGTAATTTTCGGACAGGAGTTGGGCAATTACATGGATAACAAAAATTCTAATTACTATTGTTAATACTAAATAAATCTTGGGAGAAATATTCAGCCTTAGGTTGTGGTTAAGATGTTTCTCACTTCAGTGGGATTAAAACCTGATGACATTTAATTTGAGCAAACTGAGAGCTTTTCAGCCCTTGCTGTTGTAACCTAAACTTGCCATTGTGCAATATGTTAATTAAAACTGACTCTAATATTTGCCATTTGGAACTTAATTAACAAATATTGAAGACAATGCCATGTGTGCTTATTTTGCCTGTAACCCACACCTCCTACAAAATATTGCTGATAAATGCAGTTGTAATCTGTAGGTGCGTGAAAATGAATGGGGTTGTATCCCTAAACTGATGACACGTTAATAATGTGTGGAAATAGCCTGAGGTGTGAACTCACTCCTAAGAGCGAGACAGCTCAAACCCAGGTCAAAGGTGCATTCAGGTTCACCTCTGTTGTTAAGTCAGTGCACTCCAGGCTCCCACCACTGCCTCTTCACCCTTCCACCAGCCATCCACTACTGCCCCCCTGATGCTTCCCTCCTCCTCCCTCTTTTCCACTCGACTTCTACTTCCCCATCAGCAACACAGGAATGCCATTACGCATCCCAACCTAATCAGCTTAGCAGTTTGGGATCTACCCAGGACCCTGTTTCACAGGTGAAGTTGCTGTGTCCTGCAGATGAGGCACACCTCAGGACTGCCTGATGAGCGTAGCTGGACTGCGCATAACTTGAGAACCTAGGCTGAAAGGCTTTTAACCACTTGCCTACCCTGATGCTTGTGAGTGGACATCAGCAGGATCTTCATATTCCTCTTAGATGGGTGTTAAAGTGGAGACAGAAATGGCCGCTGATGTGTGTCCTTTGAATATGCATGTAGCAGTGGCTTGGCTAGAAAAGGACTAAAACAAATGAGTGCCTGCAGCATCTGACAGCACTGATCTCTTCATGAAATACTACTGACGGTTGGTGCAGAATATAACATCTGCTGCAAACTACTGGGTGATCCTCAAGATCAAGGTGCTCTCCCCAGCAGGGAGCCACTGGCAAGTGCCAGCTGCACGGAAAGAGCCTCTTACAAGAGGATACCCCAACCCACACTCCCAGTCCCCAGAGGGACTGGGCAGCGTAGAGGGGCAGCAGCGCTGTGATGTTGGTGGTACCTCTAGATCTTGTCTGGGGTGCTGGTCCATCCTGCCCCCTTCCTTTCTGTAGCAATGGGATGACAGGCATGCACCACTGGCCCCAAAGTTGCTTTCAGATCAAGGGCTATCTGTATCCCCGTTTCCCCAAACTCTTCAGGGGGTTGTTTGAGATTTCCATCTTATCAGAGGTGACAGTTTATAGGACTTCTGCTTTTGTAGAATTATTGGTCGTCTACAATTGAAACATACTAATTACTGTCCTGCTATTTGCCTTCACTGCAGACAAATAGTTATTCATTGTGAGAGAAATGCTGCCCTCCAGCTGTCAGGGCAAGTTATTTGTAATCTTTACCAATTTTATACTTTAACAAATGCATTTTATAAAAAAAGTATCAGAAAGAATAATGAACACTGATCATCATCAGTAATCAGTCAGGATTAAAAACTACTTTCACCAAAACATTCAGGGGGTGATACTGGCTTTTGAGGCAATTGCAAGACCCTACCTCTGGGTACGCTGGTTTTCCGCTAGACAATGAATGTAAAAGATTCTCAGAAATGTGATTGTAAAAAAGATCTAAAGTGCATTTAAGATAAATATTACACTGAGTTGGACAAGCCACACTTCCATTTTATACTGGCTGGGGCTGTTTTTCATTCTGTTTTAACAAAATTTAGGTGAATGCCCATTTTAGAACCAATGATATTTTCTTTTAAGGAACTGCATCCAGTGGAGCATTGTCATACCAAAAAGGTGTGCGCTTGTTGCATAAATGTCAGCATCTGCACATTTCTTTTAAATCTGTCAGAATAAAAACTGCCCCTTTTGTTTGGCGATGGTAAATTTAAGTATGTGCATAGATGATGCTGAGTGAGGACATGGGCTACTGAAATGCAGAATTGTGTCAGAAACACACGCAGAGTGTTTGCTAGCTCCCTACTATTCTTCCTACACCACTTCCCCTTTCTTTTGCATGCACTTATTGAATTAAGCATGGAAAAACATGTCCTGGGAGATATTTTGATGATTTAGTAACTTTAATGCTACCCTATAATTTCTTAGCCATGTTTTTCCCACTTTGTTTTCCCGTATAAGACAATAAGGTTAAGAATAATTTGCACACATAAATCCTTTCCCCTCCAATTTACATTTCCCCTTAAACAAGGCTGATAAATTAATCTGTAACCAGTAGTCAGCGTGGGTATCTTCCGCCATCAGGCTGTCATGTAAATCTCCTATGCTAACAAAACCCTATATGTTAAGGTCCCTGTCACTCTTCTTGGCTGCTGTAGTGTATTGACAGCATCTAAATGTCTCCTTGTATTGACTGCTGCCAAATGTGGGGCTGGTGAAGGGCTTTGCTCAGGATGCTGGGGCTGTTCATAAATCTTTTCACAAGCTTTTTACATTCTCTCCTTTTGCAGTATAGAGAAAATCCTCTTATAGTGTAGATCAGGCCATTTTACTTCAAGTCAGTACAGAACTATCAGTTGCCCCCAGATCTGGATCTGAACCACCACGTTTATAAGTTTTCTGGAAGGAGGAAAGATGTTGTGTGGTGGTGCTGGGTGGGGTGGATGCTTTCCCAGTTTGCATGCTGCTCTAATTGAGCAGGGGAGAATTTACACACTCTTTCACTCTTTATTAGGAGACACAGCTCTTCCTATCTCTCTGACACTTTGAAGGGCATTGTTAAAACATCAGCGGAATGGTGCTTCCTTTATTGCTATAATTTAATACCAACAGATAAAACCCCAAACATGCACAAAGAAGTTCCTTGTTAGTTTACCTATCTTGCACTCCCTTATTTGCCATATTTGCTCTCTCTAGTACATAAGATGGATACAAATAACTTACTAGTTAGACAAAATCTTATTGTGATTAACAGGTACCTGGTTTCTCCCTTGCAAAACACGTCTGAACCAATATGGGATGATATTAGAGAGAAAGCATAATTTTGGGAATGTTAAAGCCTATGTCTCTATCAGTCACAAAACTAGCACCCAATATCTTGACATTAGGAATTAGAGAGTAATGGAAACACATTGCCTTGGAATTAAGTAGCAATTTTTTGAAATGCTTAAATTCTCAATGCACTTCAGAAAACCTATTCCCCAGGGACCAGCTGGACCAGCAGACTGTGTATGTGACTAAATTTTCTGGAACTCATAAACTTTTCAAGACAGTTTTAATTGCTCAAAGGAGGAAGTGTAGTAATTGGGAGAGAGAAAGCTGGCTGGTATTTTCTGTAGGTGTTTTCTCTCTGTCTCAGCAAATCAGAGCCTTTTTTTGTTTGTCTGTTCAAACACCTTGCCTTGGTTTGGAACAAGACAGTCAATTAGGGTAGGTAGGTAATCACCAGGGATTAGATCCACTTGTAATTGGG
>VZTV01079556.1:2931-27496 GCA_013400875.1 Anhinga rufa
GGGGGTTGGGGGGTGGGAGGGGGTGGACAGACGGATGCTCTGCTCACACATACATGGAGGGAGGTCGGGGTGGGGAGCGGGGAAGGCTTTACATGCTGTAGGGTGTAAAATGCTTATACATCTCTCAAACTAGTTGGAGGTCTGTCAGAAAAAAAGTGCTTTCGTCTTTCCTTCAGTGTATGATAGCGACGTGGGCTTCGGGGGGCTGGGGTTGGGTCGCCCCAGTGAGCGGCAGCCGGGCTCAGCTGCAGCCACGACTTCACAGATTAAAGGGAATCTTTGCCTGATGTGAAAATCTTTGCCATTTTGGCAGTCTTTTGTGAAGGTCTCTCCAATCACAGCTCTCCAAGGTCTGCTTTTGGACCCGGGGCTGGCTGCTGCTGCTTTACTACACCTGGGAAATGTGTAATAAAGGAACGAAAATGACTCGCCTCCATCTTCGTGTGCAAAGGAGGTAGGGCTGGTTGTGTGCTATGTGCGCCCAGAGGTGTTGCTCGAGCAGGACAGCAGCGCTGGCACATGGGCAGGGAGCAACGTGTGTTACTGTATGGGCTCAAATAAAGATGAGACGAAAGGAAGACACACTTACTGGAGCCCTCCTGCCCTCCTCTGCCCCCTCTTCCTCCTCTTTGAACCCTCGCTCCCACCCCAGCTGGGCTGAATTGCAATGCAGCGCATCCCCGCAGGGATGCTGGTGCAAGTGGTCAGGTCTGGAATTACCCCCTTGTCCGCAGACCAGCCCTGGGCGATGCGTTCAACCCCATCGCTCGAGCAGGGCCTTGCAAGCTCTGGCACAAGGGGTCAGCCTGCAGATCTCGGTGCCGATGCCTGCAGGCGGCCCCGCTACCCTCATGTTCCCCAGGCGTTGCCTGCCAGGTCTCGGCTCCCTTACGCCCACCATCCATCCCTGGTCCTCCGGCTGCTTCTCCAGCAGCCCCGTGAAGCTCTTGGTGCAGGGCGCTAAAGGATCACCTCGGCGGCTGGGTGCTAGCCCAAGGGGTGTTCCTGTTGGGGGGTCGTTTGGGAGGAAGGTTCGCAGCTGGTCTCCGAAGAGGCAGTAGGGCTGCAGTCCTCTGGCACGCAGGGCAAGCGAAAGCTTTACAGCAAGGCAGTCCCTCTCTCCCGAAGAAGGGGAAGGTGAAAATGGTATTTTTATAAGACCCCGTTCCTCATTGCAACAGCATTTTGAAGAGGAAATGACAGTCAGCTTTAAAAAAAGAAAAAAAGGAACTTGAGCTCTGTGTGGAGAGAGAGGCAGGCTGAAGGACAGAATTAAAACCTTTTGAATAAAGGGGGAAGGGACATGCCCTCCATGTTTGCTTGTATTATTTTTTTTTTTAACTCAAGATTTTTCTGATCGTTATTAATTAGGACTGATTGGAAAAAGAAATTGCTGCCTTTTGAAGTTTGCTTTTTTCCCCTCTGGAACTGGCCTGAAAAATTGATCTCACAGGAGGAAACATTTTTCCTGAGGGAGAGACCATAACGGCAAAGTGAACATTTAGGTGGTTTTGATCTGCCAGGTTATGTGATCTGGGCTGGTAAACCTAATACCCCAAGTGAAACACGATTAGAGCAGAAGATTTTACTTTTGAATCATTTTGGAGTCTGATGGTTTTCATGGAAACCGATCCTTTGGGAAAAAAATACTTTTGTTGAGATCTATCTCAACAAAAATACAACATATTTGGGATTTTTTCTTTTCTTTGCATGTATCTAGTAGCAGAAAGGGTGTCCTTTTGCTGCTGCCCATGGCTGGGAGGAGAGCCTGGTTAGTTTGATCCTTAGCAGAGACCATTTGCGGAGGAATGGCGGCATGGAAAAACATGTATTTGAGGTTCTCATCCTCTGAATGACCATGGCAAGTCACTCAAGCTGGACAAAAAAAAAAGGCAGGGGATGGCTGCAGCGAGTTGGGAAGCCCTCTCAGTCTCCAGGGCTCCAAGGAGACAGTGCAGAAGGTGCTTTCCTGATGTCGCCTGTTTTGCTGGCTTTTCCTGGGAGCGTGCCCGCATTTCTGTCTGTTCCCAGATCTCGAGGTGCCGGCTGGACCACGGTGGTCTGTCTCTGGGTTGGGCTTCTTCAAAGCACCTACACCTACTCAGCTGTCCTTAAGCTTGTGATCTCCCGGTAGCATCTCCTACCACCCAGGACGTCCATAGGGACTCAGGGGAAAAATCAAGCCTTGTTCAGTTTCCTTCTGGCTGTCGGACCCGGAGGTGATTTTCTCTTCCCAAGAAAGTGGCATGACCCTGCTCTTCAGGCACTGATTTCTGCCGGTGCACAACTGGATTAAGGCAATGCCCCCGCCTCGCACTGAAGCATAGCACCAGATCCTGTTAGAGGCGCTGGCAGCAGCAGCCCGCTCCTATCTAGGAGCTTTAAGTGAAGACCCTCCACGTGCACAGCAGGTCCAAGGCTTCGTAGAGGAGCCGGCTGCCCCCAGCTCGGCCACGGGCGGCTTTGCTCCGGTGTGGGAGGCCTGGCACCTCCAAGGAGGGGCCCGTGGGCTGTGTGTGGGCAGGCAGACTGCAGTGCACACCCGTAGTAAGCCAGAATGGGTTGCACGTGCACTGGGGGATTAGTCACGTTGTCTGCAAAAGCTCCGGGCCAGGAGGGATCCCTGTGATTATTTTAAGCTGACCTGCACTGAGCAGTCATCAGCTTTTCTGAAGGGAGTCCTGCTGTGAACGAGAGGTGGGGGCTATGTCTAAGCTGGAGCTGCTCCATCTCTTGAGGATGGTTTTTAGGATAGCGTCAGAAGGCCACAACGTCCCAAGGGGGTCTCCATGTGGCAGCAGGTCCCTTGTGGAAGAGCATGGACCATGGTGGGGGAGAGCGTCCTTTGGGAAGGCATCTGGTCTCACTGCAAAGCTCAGCAGCTGCTGAGCTCACCAGAAACCGAGGAATGTTTTCATAAAGGGCTGTAAGGTTTCAGAGCTTGTTTTCCCTCTGAGGGGTAATGGAATTCACCCTTTCATTTAGAGATCCCCAGAAAATCATCCATCCCAAAATAATATCTCTCGTTCAAATGAGGCAGAACATGAACTCGGGCTGGGTCTGCGTCCCCAGGCGAGCACCCTGCCCACAAATTGCCGGTTACTCGCTCGATGTCTCATTCTGCACAGAAACTGCAAGGAAAAGCCAGATCCCGACCGTCTCCATTAGACACTTCTGCCACCCTGAGAGAACATCCGAAAACCTTTTAGGTCTGTCTTCAGCCCCTCTGTAAGGGGACCCGCTTTGGTGGCAGGAGCACCCTGCCCTGCCCAGAGCTTTCTCCATCCCACCAGCAGCCAGGAGGCAACCAGGATGGAGCAGATCAATACTGGGGGACTGGGAAGAGGACAAGCAGGGTCCTGTGGGGTCCAGAAGATTAGAGAAGCTAGAAGGGAGGCACAGAAAATCCTGTCCCCATCCTAGAAATCCCGTCCTGCCACGGCAGACTGAGAAGCGCAGGCTGGTGGGGCTTCTCCGACTCTTGGTGCAGAAACTGCAGCCTGGATGCTTTCTGTAGGAAGGGGTTTAACAAAACCAAGCGTTTAGGCTCAGTTTAGCAGCTGACACCGGTTGCCTGCAACGTGCAGGAGGTGAGACAATATGCAGAGCGTTGCTGTGCTCTGGCCAGCCACGAAGAGACGCCTGGGCCTCCTTCCTGGGGCCACGAGAGAAGCAGGAGAGGAAACACAGCCGAGCAGTCAGTGTTTGCATTTGCTGAAAGTTGTGAGAGCCAGAAGATGCTTTGGGCTGGGTAAGCTGTTCCGGCAGCTGGCGGAGAGCTGCAGGAGCACTTTGCCAAATGAAGCTTGTTCAACCTGTGCTGACAGCTTGTTCTGAGCTGAAGCAGGTTAGGCTTGGTGACTTCGTGACGTGCAGATGGTTTTTCTTGAAAGGGTCTTGCAGTTAAAAAAGTTTTGCTTAGTTCTAGGTGGTGGATGGCTGGGAATTATCACCCCCACCTCCTCTGGGAGAGCTGCACAGTATCTGACTGAAATATGTCCTTGCAAATAGCCTAAACTAGAATTCCTCTAAATCATATCTGAACCCACAGCACAACCCCTGCATCCCAGATGTCTGTTCCCTCTCCCTCTTTACCTTTCTCCAGGCTAGATGGGCTGTGATGCAGAGCCTACTTTGCCAACAGCATCCTTAAAGTGACCCTAAAGGGCATGTTAGCCCCCACCTCCCCGGGGCAGCGGGACAAATGTGCCACCAGAAAT
This sequence comes from Anhinga rufa, assembly GCA_013400875.1. Lineage (NCBI taxonomy): Eukaryota > Metazoa > Chordata > Aves > Suliformes > Anhingidae > Anhinga > Anhinga rufa. Next base: position 7,152 of record VZTV01079556.1, read on the forward strand.
AAATCTCCCTGTTCACAGACTACTCTAGAACACAGAAAACTTAACTCAGCCCCACGGTTTCCTAGACTCAGCCTGAAATTGCATGCTGTGGTTCAGCAGGAGGCAGAGGAGCATGCAGCAATTATAGAGGGTAAACACAGCTCTTTACTGCCTACCGTCAAGTGCCATCCTCTCTTGCGGTTCTAATCAGGGACACAAAAAGCCTCTCCCGCCAGCAGTGTGAAGAAGAGCATTTGTATGGAAAGCACAAATCACCTGGCTGGTGTTACTGGAGCCTTGCTGGACTGACTTAGGAGCTCTGCAAAGGCTGATCGGGGCTAGCAGGCAGGGATGATCTGATGTTCCTGATCTTTGGAGTGACTGAGATGGAGCCTGGCCTTGTTGTGGTCCTCCCCCATCATCCTTTAGAGGACCTCTGTGGGAAGGCAGGGGAGAGGAGCACATTGCACCCTCTTTCTCTAGACCTGAGGTCCTTGGCATAGTCTGCCCAGTTGGTGCCACAGCTGAGTCCAGGTCACCTGTGCCCGATGGGAGGGACCGCATCAAAGCCACCACAGCAGAGGACAGCGACTGGCCCAGGCCACAGCAGCTCAGCTCAGTCCCCTTCCCAGGGCCTTTTGGGGAGCTTGATGATGGACGCCTCGGTGCCCGCCCCAGGGACCATGGCTGGGAAGAGCGGCGGAAGGGTGCTGTAGATTTTGGGGCCATTTCACAAGTGGAAGCCAAATCTCTGATGCGACTTGGGATGCACATCCTCCCCTTCCCAGCCTTCAGCGAGCCCAGTTTGCAGGCTGCTCAGCCCTTTCTAAAAGTGCAGGTCCTTTCAACACTGAAGAAGCTGCCCCCAGTGCCTAGATGGTTTGAGCTCAATTTCTTAAGGAGAAAAGATTGTGTAACCTCACACAGCGTGTTCCTTCCCTTTTCTTAAAGGACCTGAATCTGTGGGCTGGTTTTACTCCAACCTGGCAGTGTTTCAACTATTAGGAGACTACCAGTCTCATGAAAATATGTTTTGGGGTTAGTAGACCTCCTCAAATCCCCCCTCCCCTGCCCAGAGCATGAGCTCAGCCTTTAAGAAGCAAAACCACACAAGAAAACAGACTTTGTGGGCTCCCTGCCCTCTGCAAGCTCCACAGGAAAACAGCCTGCTGAGCCTGTGGATGAGCTGGCGAGCCCTGGGGTGCACCAGAGTCAGGTTTGTGTTTAATTTACAGGTCCCCTGTGGAGGCAGATTGAGGTACTGAGCAGAGCTGGAAGATCAGGGATGCTCAGATGCTTAAGGCTCATGCTTTGAGCCTGTAGAGCATCCATTGCACCTCTGCCTTGGGTGGCAGCTTGCCTGTACCAGCTCTTCCTTCATCCCAGCATAGTTTGACCAAGACGTGTGGTCAAATAGCTCCCGAGATTAGAGAGGTTAAGGGCAATCCCTAGAGCTTGGCGAGGCGTCTGAGCCAGAGATGCACCTTGAGACGGGCAGCGGTCTGGCAGACGCGAGCACACTGTGTTGTTAATGGAGGATAACCAGCCAGAGCCCTGCAAAAGAGCTGCTTCAGCCACAAAACTCTGCAGCAAGTCACTTCCACTTGGATCTGGAGGGAGGCAGTGGCACCTCTGACAGAAGGAAAAGTCCCTAACGGAGAGGCAGCAGGAGAATTGCTGGGACAAACGAGTGGGTTTCTAAAAACAACAACTTTATTTAAGGAAAGAGAACATAAAATCCAGAGTAAAGCTCAACAGGAGGGCATGGGAGTCTTACGAGCAGCCTTGGAGATTTCTGCATGTCCCATTGCTGCAGAGCCATCCCAAGAGTCAGCTCCAGGGCATGCAGACGCAGAGCCACCCCGCAGCCGGCCAGGAGCGCCGCCAGAGCCTGGGAGCGGGGACTGCCCTCCAGACAAGGCTTTCAGAGAGAGGCCCTCGTGCTCCGTGCTCTGCGGAGGAGGCTGTAAAAGCTCGGTGCTCCTGGCAGAGCAGGACACAAAGGAGGGATGGGCAGGAACAGCCCTGGGAGCTCCCAGCGGAGGATGAGGGAACATTGCCATATAAAGAAGCAATAAAACCAACTGGCTTAAGGCTTTGCTATTCCCCCTCCGCACTCCTCAGCACCAGCTCCTGGCTACAGCCTATGCCCCAGAGCAGGACCGCAGAGGGCTCCGCATGGCTGATGTCCTTCCTCTCTCTGTAGGGGCTGGTGGACATCTCTGCCACACCACACCTTCATCCCCAGCATTTTAAAATGTCTCCATCCCCGCTCAAAACCAGGGCCGGGCACGTGACAAGGAGCGGTTTTGGGTGCTGCAGGGCTGGTTATACCCTTTAGGGGCAGAAGGAACATCCCTGTCCACAGACAGAGCTGCCGGCCAGCGCTAGCAGGGGCCACCACCATCCTCCTCTGGCTGCATCCCATGAACGGGCACTGAGGGCAGGGGAACCACCGCCTCTCCAGAAGGTCCCTCGCAGCTAGCTTTTTCCCCCACCTGCACAGCCCGCACCCTCATTTCTCCTGCTCCTGGGGCCCCTGGAGAGGGGCGGCTGCCCCTCCAAAGCTCCCCCCGAGGGACAGGGACAAGGCAGAGGTGGCACTGCCAGGGTTCGCTTTCCCTGCCAGTGTCCCGAAATACAGAGACTCCCTAAACGGGGGACAGTGCCCAGGGGTGCAGCTCAGCCTCCTCGCGGAGAGTGCTGCTTTCTAGCATCTGCAAAGACAACGCTGCTGCTGTGCCCCAGCTCAGGACTCCTCTGCACTGGTACAAGTGTGCAAGCCAGTCCCACCGACCCTAAAATGCATGCACATCTGTGCTGGGCTGCTGGAGCCAGAGCGCTGCTGGCCCTTGAGGCCATGCTCGTGGACCTCTGCTAGCCGCTGCGTGGCTGCCTCAGCCCTCCTGGCTTTGCTGGAAGCCGCAGTTTCGCTGGATGTTCAGCTTTCAAGTTTGTTTGGTTTTTGGTTTGGGGCCCTTTTTCCATGACAAGGGAAGGATCGGAGCCAAAAACCAAACAAAGGCATAAATGTTTAAGGCTCAAAGACAAAAAAAAAGTAAATAAAGGAAACTGTAAAAAAAAAAAAAAAAAGAATCAACTTTTCTTTAACCCGGTCTTGTGCTTTGGGGTTGGTCAGACACAGTGCCTATCAGCACCAGAATAGCAAATACTTGTAGCCAGAGAAGCCGATGGCTTTCATGGCCCAAAGAGACAAGGTCTAGTGACCCAAAGCAGGGCTTCTGCCAGCTCTTCACTGATCCATAGGGCATACTGCAGAGGAAAAAGCAACAGCAGCAAGGGAAAAGAGCAAGGATCCTCTTTGCATCCCCCTGCGCAGCCAGGTGGGTCTGTGCTTTGCTGGATACACCAGGCTCTGCTTCTCCCGTGGTTTAGGGACCCTGCTGAGGCGGCAATGGTGCCCTTCCCGTGCCGGGAGCAGCAGCACGGAGTCTCATCCGGACGTGGAACAGCGATGCTGCAGGGAAGGGCATGGCCCCCACGTTGAGCCCTGCCCTACGCTGCTGCGGCCTCACCCAGCTCACCCTGCCTCAGCTTCCCCAACCTACAGCATAAGGCAAACCGGTCCTTCTTGGTCCTTATGGGGAGGCTCTGCAGGGCCAAGCTCTCCTGGGGGCGATGAAACGGATACCCCAGCACTTCCTTCCCCTCTGCGCTGTCACAAAACTCCTGGTCCAGCGCAACGCGGGGCACCGCCTGTCCACATCTGCTCTCCGCCTAGGAACCTGCGGCTAGCGAGCACGGAGAGGGCACCTCACCCCTGCAAGCCAACCTGTTCTAAAATAGCCTCCAGTCCCCACAGTATAAAGAAGAAACCCACTGAGTTACACTGTTGTGGCCCAGCTGGGGATCACTTCCTCAGAGCCGACGCTTTCAACCAAAAAATAGAATAATGCTCTAATCCTTCCCCTCTACAGCAGAACGACAGATTACAGCTCATTTAGTGAAGTCCCGCTCGCCGTGCAATTGCTCCCTGCATATATCTATTATTCCCATTACACCCGAGCCTTCTGGCTTAGTTGCTGGCTGGGGTTAAACCATGAGAGCAACTCAAAGGATTAAATGCCATTAAGGACCCAGGAGGACGGTCTTTTCCAGCTGCGAGCGGGTGGTGCAGGGATGCTGAGGAACAGTGCAGAGGTGCTGAGGACAGGCGTGTGCCTGCTGCCGTGTCCTCTCGGGGCTGGGCTGGTTCAAGGGACGAGAAATGGAGCTAAGGGGGCGGCAGGGGACAGGGTTTTCCCCTGCACTGCTGCTAAAAGCAACGGTTCAGTAGGTAGAGTCTGTAGCTAACCGAGGAAAAAGTAAGAGACAAGTAAACAGGAAACTATTTCGTAACCCTCCAGTCACCAAAGCTTCCCCCCACTCAGCCCAGCTTCGCAGCCCTCCGCCACTCACGCTCCTGTCCCAGAGTCTCCCCAGGGATGGGGCGTTTTTTGCTGGCCCCCGGGGCTGCCTCCGGTCACGCAGGATCTGTTTTGCATGTGCTGTTCATGTGAAGGTTGCGGCAGCGAGTCTGGCACCCTAAAAAGCAGGGCCGTGCCTTGGCTGCAGCGGGGGAGGCAGCTTGCTCCCCAGTACTTCACAGCAGGCTTTGCGTGGGAAGGGGAGCTTCCCAGGGCTTCCCCCATGACCCAAGAGCTCTGTGTTTACCAGTGATTTTGGAGCAGGCAGGGAGACAGAGCCACCCTGACATTTGTAACTTCTTTTTTTTTTTTTTTTCTGTAGAACTTGCATTTTTTAAATTCACGTACAACGCAGCTGGGCTTCCAGCTTCTCATCTGTGTAAGTGGAAATGTCTCATTTGACTTCACTCACTTTAATGGAGCGACTCCAAACCAGAAGAAACCGAGGGTACAGCCAATGTTTCCTGATGGGCGTTCCCAAAATATTATTGTTCTTTGCATGCCTGGAGAGGATTTAACACAAAACCCCAGGGGAAACAAAAAAAAAAATAAATCAACAAGACGCCCCACGCTGCAGCCTTTTAACTATCATTTTACTCCAGGGGAACTGAAGTCCCCAGGTCCTAGTTTGGAAGGATTCCCAGTCTTCTAGAAGTCACACTAGCAAAACAAGCCAGGAAAGTACTTCTCAGCACGCAGGAAAGCTGAACATGTACCAAGCACATCGGGGTTATGATAAGGGCTTGTTGCCTTACGCCAAATACCTCCATGCTCACGTCCCTTCCCGCCCCCTACCTCAGTTTAGCGTTGTTGCTAACTCCACCTCCCAGCAAACCGAGTTTTTGCAGACTCTGGAAAGCCAAGATGTTTCCTTCTGACGGGCTATATTTGAATTTGCCAGGAGTGGCGAGGTCTTGGCACCAGGGACCTTCACTGTAGGCAGCTCTCCTCCCTCCCTCTGCGGAGCTGAGGTCATCCGTCAGTGTCATGTAAATGAAGGACAAACCGTCCTGTGTCCTGTCTCCCGTCAAGCAGAGGGTTGGCAGGTTGGCAGGAGTCAGGAGACCTTCCCTTGTCCTTAGGTTTGCTGGCAGACACCCCAGCGGTGCTGGTTCCTCCTCGGGGAGCATTGTTTTCTGGCTGGGCATCCCCTCCTCCCCGCATGGGGGTCTGCCGCTGCCCAGGAGGGCTGACCTGCACCTCCCCTGCTCCTTCTGGCCGTGCTCCCTGTGGTTGCTGAATCCTGCAGCAGCCTCTTCTTCTGCTCTGAAGCTGCTTCAGAAGCTCCCAGAAGGCCCCTGAGGTGCATGGGCACACATAGTCTCCAGCCAACATCTGCTGCCCTGTTTCACAGGTTAATCAGTCAGTACTGGGGTCCAGAAATCCCAGCCCTGGCCCTCTGTAATGCTTGGTCTTGCTGGAGGCAAGGCTCTAAGGAGGCTTCAGGTGACCTAAGGAAACAGGCAGAGCCTGCAGGAGATGCAGGAACACTTGAAGTCTCCATGAACTAAAAAGCTTCGATCTACTCACCAGCAGCTCTAGCTAGAATTGTCCCTTCCCTTCCCTTCCCTTCCCTTCCCTTCTCTGTCTTCAAACCTACCCACTTTTTTATTCCAGAAACTTTGGGTTTCTTTGTGTAGTCAATCATTAAAATTCCACTAAAAATTTCACTGAAAGCAATTATTTTCCCCCAAATTATCTTTTGATAAAAAGGCAAGAGGGAGCATTATAACATGAAGAAAGGAGTATATTTTGTCCCAGTCACCAAGAAGGGGCTGCAGGTTTCCTAGAGGAGAGATGCGCACGGCTCCCCAGCCCTCCCAGGGCAGAGGAGGCTTCCCCATGTGCTCATGGCCAAAATTACAGACATCCCCTGGCTAGCAGTGGTCACTGCGACCTTCTCCACAGATGTGTGTCCCACCGACGATAAGATCAGCAGCTCTGTGTACTCTAAGATAATTAGCAAGATCTTGGATGAAAAACTTTGGGGGGGGGCTAAGGACAGCTGTAGCGTAACACGTGCTCGGACTGAGCTCTGGTCCTGTGATGCCAAAGCATGGGCCACCTCCTTGGAAGTCAACAGCTGGCCTGGAGAAGTGGGAAAGCAGCAGGAGACAGCGTCCCCCAGGAGCTCAGTCACCCCCTTCTCTGTACATCGATGCTCCAGCAGAAAGTGGACTATCGATGCGAGGCCAGCATCAGCTGGCTACAGCTGAGATGGCAGCTTCAAAACGGACCCGTCGTCAAAAGTGATTATTTGGTTGCCTGAAGGTAGCAGATCATGTAATCAAGTAGATTGATCGGCTCTAACGCCTCCGTTTTCAAGTTGGATATGAAAGTCTGAGCTGGTTGTCCCCAGTAGTCGGTAGTGGTTGTCCAGCAGGAGAAGCAAGCGGTGCCGGAGGGTCAGACGCCTGTCTGGAGATGACACCTAGACATCCAACACAGGGGCATTAGAGGTGCAGATGTCTCTCTACGGACTCCAACAGGAGCCCCCAGAGACACCTAAGCTGAGTCAAGGTACCCCTCCTGACACTCATCGCTATGAGAGGTACAAGTAGTGCAGTAAGCCAATCAATCCAAAACCAGCTTCTCTGCTCGGCATCCTCCACTCTCCTGGACGCTCTGCTTTGGGCTTCTGGAGCCATCAGCTGGACCCGGGCTGCTCTGCCTGGCGGGGCAGGAAGGGTTTGGGAATCAGCTGCATGGGCCAGCAGCCAGCCCACTCCTCTGTGGTGACGGATCCGGGTGGTGGCCGTGTGGGTGAGAAGCGCAGAGCTGTGGAGAGAGCCTAAGGGCAAAGGCCTCCTTGCCAGAGTGCATTTTAATGTAGACCTGGGGACGTAGATCAGCCACAAGCACCTCACACATTGGCCACAAAGAGACTCAAACCTTCCTCTGACCCAGGAGGGACCTGCCAACCTGGGAGGACAGTCCAGCTCGGAGTCAGGGTCCCCTTTGAGATGCCGGACCAAAATCCTCTGTGGGGTTGGGGAAGCTGTTTATGGTGTATCTCAGGTTCCCCTCTTGTGCTCAGCAATGACGACACCTCCCCAGCGAGCACCAGGTTACCCAGAAAGGCTGCAGCTCCCACCTAATGCCATACGAAGCTGTTATCGTTAGTCCTGTGCCAGGGAAGACACAGCAGAAAAGTGGCCCAGCGTTGAAAGAGGGCCGTTAAATACACACTCCAGGCACCAAACCAAGAGAGCGAAGCTCTCTCATGGGAGGCCTGATTACACACAATAAAATAATGATATGCTGGAGCGACCTGTGTGCATGGTTTCTTGTGTAATAATAATAGATGGTCCCTCTGGTAGCAAAACTGATTGGGAAATTCGAGTTAATGACCCGACGGACGCCTTTGTCAGCTGCTGAACGAGACAAGGCAGCGAGCAGAGCCCCAATGCTTCATGCATATGGTTGCTGAATGACCGTGTCAAACAGCGAGGTCTCCTCATCCTGCCTTAGTACCTGGAGCAGGCAATTATTTACTTTTAAAGTTGTTTCTCGCGAGGCTGAGCCATTAGCAATTACTCACCGTACATTTCTAGAGAGACTCCGCGTTTGACTTTCCTCCCTTTTTGGCAGCCCGGGCTGCCAAAACCCACCAGTTGTACCCTCAGGTCTGCGGCTGATGGGGCAGGTCCAGCCACAGCCACTGAGGATGTCTTTTTTAAAGGGAATTTGTCAAAAATAGGTGAATGCCAGGACCCTGGGGGGCAGCTGGGGATGGGCTGCAGCGGGAAGGGTTGACGCTGACCAAGACTGGAGCTTGGAGCAAGGGGAGGCTGAGCTGTGGGAAGCCGAGCAAAGGGTGAAGCACAGCCTCGGGCAGGTTTGTTGCCCTGAATCAGCTCCTGGGGCTCCGTGGAGCTTCAGAAGCCAGCCCAGCTCCAGCACCATGAAGGTGCCCACCGTGATGGAGGGTCCCATCCTCCACGGAGCATCCCCTCACCGCAGACAGCCAAAACCCACAGCCTCCTGCTGTACGGTCCCCCACCAGTAATCCCCAGCCTTAATTACCAGCACAGACCAGCTTTTTGCAGGGGCGGGGAGGAGAGGGTTTCATTCAGTTGCAATCGTGTTTGCGCTCCATGTCTGGAATAACTCAGCACCACCTGCAAAACAGCTTCTTTTCCACTCCCCCGTGTGTAATTTTTCCAGAGCCCGAAGCCATCCCCGCGGGGGGAGGACGTGGGCTGGAGCCCAGCCCGGCGCTGCATCTGCACAAACAGGGCTCGGGGACATATCCATTTGTTGGGAGGTTTGAAGGGGCTCAGCGTTCACTAAAATAACATCCCTAGCCTATGTTTTAACCTTTTGGACACAACCCTTTCCAGACAGCAAGGAAGAAATTGCAGGCTTGGGTCTTTTTCTGTGGCTCAGGGGAGTTTATTTTCTAGCGGGCTGCGTTTTCCAGGACAGCGCTTCCTGAGAAAGCCGCTTGTCTGGGAGCTTTCGGCATTAGCTCAGCCCTTGGTAATCTGGAGACCCCGGGTCAGCGGGTGAGCCACTTGTGAAATGAGTTTGTGGGGCCCATCCCCACTGCGGAGGATGCAGGGACCTTGCATCTAACTGGATGTGAGCCTTGCTGGCGGGCTAGCAAACTTTGAAAACACAGCGGGGACGAAGGAAGAACAAAAAATAATCTAGAATAAATGATTTTAGATTCAAGTCTGGGCCTGCAGCTCTAATCTCTGTATGGCTGGGGCTGGCACTAATGCTTTTGACCTGATGTCTGGGTCCACGTGATGTAGCCCCGTGCAGCATCCAGGGGTTGGATCCTCGATGGGCTCCGGTCAGCTATGCTGGATGCCACGAGGATTTGGGTACTGGTGTTCAGATACGGTTTGTAAACACAAGTATCTGCAATTCCCGGATCCTCATGGATTTCTCAAGTTGTTTTTGTTGAGAGGAGAGCAGAAGCACCCTGGGTTTTCTCCACGCCCTGGTACTCACACAGAAGGTCAGTCCCCATGGCCCCTTGGAGACCTGGTGATGGCAGTACGCTATGGGGTGAGTGTCAAGCACCCAGAGCGGGGTGGGAAGCAGCTTCCTTACCCATGGGCAGCCCAAACCACTGCACACCTCAAGGTCAGACCTCTCCTGACCTAGAGCCTCTCAGAAGCCCTTTTTCTCTTGGGAAGATGCTTTCCTGTTCTCCCTCCACGGGCAGGGTGGGCTAAGGGCCACGTCCCCATCCTGTCCCTCTGCCATGTGCTACATGCCCCATGTTCCCCCACATGTCCAAGGGCTCGGGCAGCAGGACAGGGGGAAAACAGAGAGACACGGCGACGTTGCAAGCAGGAATGGGAGCAGGTGGTGTCCCCTCGACACCCCAGCCAGAGCAAGGTCTGGCTTCCCCGTGTCCCCAGCACATGAGCTTCCTCACCTGCCCTTCAGGGGCCCACAGTGCTCACCTCACTTAGGAAACAAGCTTGCAGAGCTCTGCCGGTTCCTTCCTGCCCATCAACAAGGAGGATGGGATGGGATGGGGTGGGATGGGATGGGATGGCTGCTCCACGCCTGCCATCTGCCCAGGGTGTTTCTCATCACATGGCATGTGCGGTTCACGACGCCTGGGCAGCCTGCGAGCCCACTGCCAGCCAAACTGAATTACACGAGAGGCAAAGCAGAGCTAAATTAATACATTAAACACAAAATCGCACAGAAAGGGGACCAGCTCCCTGGTGCAATCTGGCAGGAGTCACGGCCGCCCCCTCCCCATCGCTGCCCCTGCAGCCTGGAGCCATCCTGAACCGCACATACAAATTAAAAAACATTGGTTTGGAGCTGCGCAGATGCCCGCAAAACTATTTGGCAGAGATATTTTAGAACTTGCGGCCACTAGCTAAGTGCATGACATGCTGTCCGGTTGGGGCAGTTTTTATTATTAAAAATAGAGCCGGTGGCTCTTTGTCTGGCAGCCCCAGGCTGCGGCGGATGCAGGAGATTGTCGTCATACAGCTCCTGCAAAATAAAGGTGTTCGTTAATACCCCCTCACTCCCTGCTCACCAGGTCCTCTTGGACACTGGTTTAACTCGGGTAAGAGGAGCACGCTGCAAGTAGGAGCATCCTCAGCCTCTCCCTGGTGTTGGGTGTGATTTTTAATGCCCAGAAGCCCCGTGGCTGCGCCAGGACGCTACCACAAGCCATGTCCAGAGCTGGAGCAGGCTGTGTTCTCTCCAAGTCCAGGGTATATTTTTTGCCTTGTTCCTGCGCTGCTCCATACTCCTCATCACCACAGTTATCAGCCTCCCAAACGTGCCAGCTGAAAACACACTGTTTTCAGCCCCACAGGTGGCATTTCAGCCAAGGCATCCCAGCATCGAGCTGGGAACCTACTGAGATCGGGAGCACACAGAGCAAATAGCTGGATAAAAACCCAAAGTGGTAACACAAGCCCATGAGCATGACCCCAGCTCTGCAGCTTTATTCACACAAATATTCCCTGACTGCTCACTTTTCACCACATCTCCCCAGCAGTGTTGTTGCAGTTCTGAGGTTTCCTGCCCAAAATAGTCCCCGCTCTAGCTAACTGGGCTGGGCAGGCAGCAAGAAGTTCCTGCAGTGGGACTGAAACAACACACTGATCTTCTCCCAAGCAGGATTTTGCAGTGGTGCGCTGAGAAGCACGGCTTAGTTGAATTCAGCGGAAAGCAGATGCACAGCCGGCTCTTAAATTGCTCTCAGAGCAGTTATCGCCAGTTCAGTATTGGAGCAGGAAAACACAGTACGCGGGTGCTGCAGAAGTCTGTCTGCAGAGTGGCTGTAGTCGATATTTTCATTAACAACTCTGCTGATGGAAAAGGCAGCACCCATGTAAAACACACGGGTGGCTCCGAGCTGGGAGGGTTTGCCAGAGCTTAAGGCCACAAGTTCACGAGGGTGGGGGCCTTTGCAAAACGATGTGTGCCGGGTAGTGATGTGCTTGCAGGAGCCTGAGCCCTGGGAGACACGGGGGATGTTGTTCTTCTCAGCCTGATGCTGGGACTGGAACACCCTGCCCGCTTTGAGCCGACGGGTTAAAAAAGATGTTGATGAACTGGAGGAAGTCCAGAGGAGAAGCACAAATAAAAAGATGAAGTTCAGTAACCATAGCTTATTAGGAAATGTTAAAGAAGCAGGGTTTGTTTAGTCTGGAAAGTAGAAGACGCGAATACAGTCCGTCATAAGGGAAAGTTTAATTATAAAATGGATGGTAATCAGTTGCACTGTAAGGTCACGGAGAAAGGATGAGAATAGAAACAATTCACTGTAGCGAAGGTTTGGGTTGGATATTACTGAAAGCTTTCTGTCAGCTCCAGTAGTAACGTGCAGCACCACTGAGGCAGGTCTCTGGGGAAGGACTGGTATCTCCTTCCTGGAAGATTTAAGGTTAGACAAACATCCATCAGAGATGATCCTCCAGGATCCCGCCTCTGTGAGCTGAGACGAGGAGGATTAATATATCCATCCACTCCTATTGCCTGGGGAGGTCCCTGAAATTATTGACTATAAAACTAGGGGTCGGATCTTTGTGCCCCAAGGCAAGAAGCATCACCAATATTTTAACAAGGGATGCCACTGAATCCAGCCATAGCCTGCAATAAATATCCTGCCATGCATAAGCCCTGACAGCGGAGAAGTAACAGGTCCAGCAGTTTAAATGCAAATGCATTCTCACCAAACCCAGCGCTGACGGGTGGACACGGGGATGCTCTTTGCCTGCATCCGCCACCCTGCTGGGTTAGACCACCTTGGAGCCCCGCAAGTGTAACTGAGGAGAGGATGCTAGGATGCTGCTCTCATTTCTGTCTCAGCCTTATCTCTGATCTTGCTGGTTTACGTTACCTTCTCTTCCTCTTCTCTGCCAGTGCCTTCCTGCACACCCCGGGCTGCTGCTGCTGCCTAGGAGGTGTTCTCATTAGCCCGCACCTCCACCCACAGCCCTATCTGAACTGGCATCTCTTTTGGCTTCCTGCAGGAAATGAGATGGTGGGGGGGCGTATGCATAGCACCTGAATTTAAACACCTTGCCATATAATAAACAGAGGGCAGAGGACTCTAGCAGGCAGCAGAGAGCACCCAAATGAGGCTTTTGGTGCCTACTGGTGAACTCATGCAACTCAGTGGCTTGTGGGGTCGCCTCTGCTCGCGAGCTCTTCAAGGAGTCCCAGCTTGTCCTGGCTTTTCAGCCACCAAGACCCATGGCCTGGTCTGCAAGTGCTGAACTGCGTGTGACAGTGGTGGCATCCCCTCCGCTTAGCATCTTCTGCAACCCCACCGCCGCCCAGCTGCCAGGCAGCCACAGCCTTTCCTGCCCGCGGGATGCGGTGGGGAAGAGCAGTGAAGGAGGAGTCCCGCTGCTGAGCCAGGTGCTTTCTCCTTCGTATCTTCACAAAATACTGTTGTTTTTTCCCACCTAGGCCCTTATTTCTAAGGAGAAACTATGGCTTCCATAGGGCCACCAAAACCAGACCATCTGAAGGTACCCCTCTACACCCAGCAGTATCTTTTTGCCCTTCACCCACTGCAACAAGGCTGAAATCAGCCTTGAAATGAATTTTAACAGGGAACAGATAACAGGCTTGTCTTCCTCCCTTGTCTTTTCTCCTAGTGATCACAGAGTCAGAGAACAGCAGGGGCTGGCAGGGCCCTCCGGAGCTCCCCCCGTCCAGCCCCTGCGTGAGCAGCACCCCCAGAGCAGGGGCACAGGACCGCGTCCAGGCGGGGTGGGAATGGCTCCAGGGAAGGAGACTCCACAGCCTCTCTGGGCAGCCTGGGCCGCTGCTCGGGCACCCGCACAGCAAAGGGGTTTTGCCTCAGATTTCAGTGGAACTTCCCGTGTTCCAGCTTGTGCCCGTTGCCCCTTGTCCTGTCGTCGGGCACCGCTGAGAAGAGCCCAGTCCCACCCTCCTGACACCCGCCCTTCAGACACTGATCAGCACTGAGGAGATCCCCCTCAGCCTTCTCTTCTCCAGGCTGAACAAGCCCAGGTCTCTCAGCCTTTCCTCCCCAGGGAGATGCTCCATCCCCTGAGCATCCTTGTGGCTCTGCGCTGGCCTTGCTCCAGCAGCTCCCTGTCCTTCTGGCACTGGGGGCCCAGCACTGGACACAGCACCCCAGCTGCGGCCTCCCCAGGGCAGAGCAGAGGGGCAGGATGGCCTCCCTCGCCCTGCTGCCCACACTCCTGTCCATGCAGCCCAGGACACCGCTGCCCTTCTTGGCCCCGAGGGCCCAGCGCTGGCTCAGGGGCACTGGCTGCCCACCAGCACTGCCAGGGCCTTCTCAGCAGAGCCGCTTCCCAGCAGGGCAGCCCCAGCCTGTGCTGGTGCCGGGGGCTGTTCCTCCCCAGGGACAGCACCTTGCCCTTGCTCCTGGTGAATCCCATGAGGTTCCCTCGGCCCAGCTCTCCAGCCTGCCCAGGGCTCGCTGGATGGCAGCACAGCCTTCTGGCGTATCAGCCGCTCCTCCCAGCTTGGTGCCATCGGCGACCTTGCTGAGGCTGCCCTCCATCCCTTCGTCCAGGTCACTGATGGATATGTTGAACAGGACTGGTCCCAGTACAGACCCTGGGGGACATCGCTAGTTACGGGCCTCCGAGATTTTGTGCTGTTCATCACGACCTTCTGAGCTCTGTTTTCAGCCAGTTCTCCATCCACCTCACTGTCCTCTCATCTAACCCACACTTCCTAAGCTTACCTATGAGGACCTTATGGGAGACAGTGTCGAAAGCCTTGCTGAAGTTGAGGTAAACATCATCCACTGCTCTCCCTTCATCGACCCAGCCAGTCGCCCCATCACAGAAGGCTATCAGGTTGGCCAAGCGTGATCTCCCCTTGGTGAATCCATGTTGACTGCTTCCAATAACCTTCTTCTCCTCTACGTGCCTGGAGATGACCTCCAGGATGAGCCGCTCCATCACCTTTCTGGGGATGGAGGTGAGGCTGACTGGCCTGGAGTTCCCTGGGCCCTCCTCCTTGCCCTTTTTGAAGACTGGAGTGACATTGGCCACCCTGCATGTGATCCCACATGTGTTTACCAGGCTGGCTTTCCCTGCATGCAGGGCAGCGCCTGCCCTCACTTACCTGCGTAACTGGCAAGGAGATGTAATCCAGCAAAGCTGTGGTTTATGTTTCATGCCATTTTACATCTGATCTGAAACAAAATCTGGGGCTTTTTTTTTTTGTTTTTCTTCTGAACACTAGAATCAAATAAAAAAATCAAGCCATTATTTAAATAATCAGTGGATGGGAGCTCAGTGACACCGATTTAAAGGGATTTAGCTCCAACCTTAAAGCCTGGTGGGCGGCAATTTTCTGATTAATTGTTCCACAAATGACAGGGGTAAAAAACATCCTGACCTTGACCGTGCTCCTGCTGGAGACTTGTAGAGAGTGAGCCTCTGAGGACAGGCAGAGGCAGGAGAGGCTGGACCGCGGCGTTATGCTGACACCGGAGCCTTTCCACCCATCACTTGCCCTTTCTCTTCCCCAGGTGTCTCCTCCTGCCTGTCTCCCTCCAGGCTGCAAGCCCGTCATCTAATTATCACTCCTTTCTCAGAAATATGAACTCAACACTGAACAGATTCTGTAATCAAATCAGACCTGAATGATGTTAAAGGAAAACTGAAAAGCTTTCTAATAATGAATAAAGCGATGGGGATTAAGTGCTCTGGCCCATCTAGAAATGATACATGGGCAGACTGAAAATTCAAACTGTTGCATTAGCAAACAAGATCAGGAGGAGAGGATTTATCAGGCAGGAGCTGATGTCCAGCTCCGTGTCCTGCCTTTGACAGTGCCTGGCAGAGAGATTTCAGACCAAGGTAGAAGAAATCCCCGGTCTGATTTGCTTTAGCCCCACAACGGGAGGATTTCTCCTTAACCCCAGCTTGTGGGCGATGCCCAGTATCCTGCAGCATCATGGATTCTGTCTCTTATCATGTTCAATCTTAACCCATTTTGGAAGGGGGCCTTCCTTCAAGGGGGCTTTCCATTAAAAATGTGGGTTTATGGTTATGGCAATGCTCCCATCAGCTTTCCCCTTATTTCTTTCCTCCCGAGCCTCGACTCTCCTGATCTCACCCTCTTCATTTTAAAACTCCCTTCATGCCTTTCATAGTTTTACTGAACGCCTTTGGGCAGACTTTAATGCTGTCCGTCTGTCTCGAGGAGAAGTGGCCAGGACTAAACTTAGAGCACTCCTCTATTCCCTGAAGGTGTTTTTTATTATAGTATATATTTTATTATATTATATATATTATTATTCTATATTCTGTGGTTTCTTATCCTCCTGCCCAATGCAGTCTGTGCCACCTTTGACTGCTGAGCCAGCATTTCTTCATCTGCTCATCATGGCACAGGGGTCTTCCCTCTTTTCTTCTCTCTCCTGAGTCACTAAGGCTGATTTAAAACCCACCAAGGTGTATGAAAAGTTCAAGTGATGTTTTCTAACGTGCATTGCTTTTCACTGCTTGCCATTTCATTTAACCCGCCGGCATGCTCTTCATTAGCGTACCTTCACGAGGTTCCCTTGCAGCTTATACTAGCCTCAGCCGGCTGCTATTATTTTCTCTTCCCTGCAAAATTTTTCCACATGACTGTTCGCCCTTTTCCCCTTGCATTGTTAATAAAAGACTTTCATCCTAAGATGGACTCTCGGGGATGTCCTATTATTATATTATTTATATGTTGAGAACGAACTCTTGATTCCATTTCTTCTTTTCTCTGTCTTAATAAGCTTTTAATACACTGTGGAAGCTAGACAATCCCCCTTCGGCTATTGAGTTTCCTTAAAAGCCTCTTTGATGGCCTTTATCAAAAAGCACTCAGGAAAATGTATTAACTGTTCTCCATTATCCACTATTTTGTTGACTTAACATAAGACGAAGGGATTTTTTTTCCGTGTGTATTAGAGGCACACAGGCGGTTTTTAATTCTGCCTTTATTATTTCAGTTTGCTTCCTAGGTACAAAAGCAGTTACAATTCCTAAATGGATCTTTGCAAACGTGCTCAGGTGAACCATTTATTTGCTGAAAAATGCAGGTTTGGGGTTAATTAAGACTAGTTGCAAATTCATCACAAAGTACAGGAAATAGTGCTGAAAAACCCTTTTTTGGCACGTGAAAAATGTGTTTCCTTCTGCAGCTTTCAAATGAAATATTGTAATTTCCCCCTTTCAAACAATATTTCAAGATTAAGTGTAATTTTTAACCTGCCTCTCCACATTGTATTAATGGGTTTCTAGGGAAAATTTCTTTTCAATAGCAACCGGCTAAGACCAGAGAGGGAGAGAGAATAGAGAGACTATTCTTCCTCAACAAAACCAAATGAATTAATAAAGCACTTGGGGCTGTCCTCCAGACCTTTCCCTCCTTCCCTGCAAGCAGAAAACAGGTTGTTTACACCTTTCTACAGCTCAGGCTTTCAGGGATGAAAACCAGGGGCTGTCCTCCAGGCCTCCAAGGAGCAAGAGGGCAGCTCCTTCGCTCCTCCGGGTGGAAAAGGCATGAGCAGGGACCTGGTCGTTGTGGTGCCCAGGCTTGTGATCCTCTCAAGAGTACCAAGGGAGACCTTCAGACCCAAGGGGACTCAGTTGGCCCGCTCAGAAGTCTTCCTCTTCTCAGGGGAAGGGCTGCGCTAGCCCATTGCCTTGCCCCTGCACCTACAGGACATCTTCCCTTCAAAAAATTGCTGGTTTTTGCTAGTGCAAGGGCATCCCTTTAACCGAAATAGTAAGATGGGTTTGAGCTGGTGAACTTTCTCCTGGGTTAAGGGGGGGTGTCAGCTCACTCTCTACTTCAAAACGGCATGAAATGCTCCGGAGGAGTGCAACAGGGTACCTACCAGAGCCAGCTCGAAAGAAGGCCGTGTGCGTGCACTGTAAAACCTGGCTGGGTTCATGGTTCACATCCAAGGGAAATTTTCTGGAAATAATTTTTCATGGGATGGGACCGTGGCGCTCTTTTTCTTTGCTTGTATCCCTCCCAAATGGGTGTGCTTGTGTGAAGAAAGGTCACCAGAAAGCCGTCACGGTGGAGCGGAGAGCCAAACCCACACCTTCTCCTTTGTTTCTAGGTCCTGTTGTACGAGGCCAACTCTCCAGGCAGCTGTCCAGGCACTGCAGCCTTCCAGGTAAAAGCACCACAAGGGATCTCCCAGGGTGGGATGTCCAAGGGATGTCCTTGGAAGTGGGTGAGGGTGCCGGTGAAGATGGGGATTCAGGTCTGTCTGGGCAAGGAGGCCTCTGATTTGAGTTCAGTAGTGGCTTTGGGCTACTCGTGATTCCCAGGTGGCCCAGCGCTTGGTCTCACTGGCCACGAGAGCCTCCTCGGTGGCTTCAGTCCCACTCATAGGATATCCTCTAACCTCTTGTGTTTGTTGGACAAACTGGGTTGGAGATCAGAAGTGGGGCTGAAGCAACACGTTTCAGTGGGGACTTTGAAGTCTTCCCAAATCCTGGGTTTTAATCTCTTCAAAAGGTGATCAGAGCTGGGTTAGCTGGAGAGGAGGCACGAAGGACGGACAGCCACCTCTCGTACAAGCCTTTAACGTTTGAGCGGGGACATTTAATAAGACATTCCAGTGAGCATCTGCATGCATGGAGATGCTGGCCAACAGGGCGGTTTGAGTGACGCTGTATCTCGCTTGGAAGCACAGCCTCCCTCTTGCACTGCTCAGCTTGTGCTCGGCTCCCGGCGCTGTGCAGGGGGATTTTATTCTGCACATTCCTCAGCTTTTGGGAAAGGCCATAGTCCAGAACCACAAGTAGTCATTGCCCAAATGACTTAACGCTCCAAAAAGGAAATGGAAAGGGGAAAAGTGCAGCTGTAACGTGGAGGGGAGGCTTCCCAGGGCTGGATTAGACTCTGGCAGATTTTGCAATGAGTGATATCTTGGCCTCAAACTCTCTTTGAGTAGGAAAAGGCACAAAGAGTGGGAGAAAGGTGAAGTGGGATGGAGACTTTGCAGGCTGTAGGCTTTGTCTCTTTTTTGGGGTGAGGTGGGCTTAGTTTTCTGCTGATTGCTTCATCTCTCTATGGCTCACTGCTGAAAGAGATAATGATGCTTCTGCTGCCTGCTCTGGCTAGAGAAGGAGTATCTGTTTGCACATAGGGGCTGGACCCCTGGCATAAGGATGGGGTGCTCAGCTGGACCCAAGGGTCTACCTAGTGCACCTCTATGGATTGGGACAGGCTTCAGCTCGTGTAATTGATGTAGCTGCAGTGATTTTGGCAGGCGTTAGCTCCCCAAACTGACACCAAAAGAGAAGGCAAAGCCACGAAGTCTGGCGTGAGTCTCCAAGAGGAAGAGGCTCACCAGGAGCACCAACACACAGAGCACACCAGGCCACGCTGCTGTGTTGTCCCACAACGTACTCACAGATCCGGGTCAAGCTGGACAGGGTTTCTGCAAAATAGGGCAAGAATTCTGGAAGGAGGAAAAAGAGGAGAGGCCATCTCCCCCTTTCTTCTCACCCAGAAGCTAAGATTCTGCTTGGATGAAGGAAATGTGGGTCCATGCTACATGTACGGACACCCCCTGCTCTGTACGGACGGGCAGTGCGCTTCCCGGGCAGCCTTCTTGCTTTGGGAAATTTAAGCCCTTTGCTTTTCTTAAACAAATGCAAAATGCAACTCTTCCCTTTGGTGTTGAGCAAAACCTTTGGTTTGGCAGGAAGAAAGGATTCCAGTTTACTCTATCCCCCAATATATTAAGAGTTGCAATGATTCCCACCTTTCCCTTTTGCCTTCCTGCTGCTGACACTCCCAGCTCGGCCAGCAAACCGAGCAATCTCCCAACCCGAGATCTCCTGACGAGACCATTAGTTTGTGGATTTTCTGCTTGGCAAAAAATATCCAGATAGGAATTGAGCGCAGTTATAACCGTGTGGAAACCGCTGATGGGGCTGCCTTCTGGAAGTGATTCTGGAAAATTCAGAGGAAAGCACATTCCTGTGGAAAGAAAGACAGCTGGAGCCATTTTTGTGCAGCAGACCCTGCCAAGGAGCGAGCACTGGGAACAGCTTGTTCGTATGTACAGTCCTCCTGGAAACTGTGACCTGGGGAACACCTTGCCCACCTTTCCTCACTGACTCTCATACAAGCGCTGCCTTGATGCTCTCGAAGGAACCTTCCACTTTGCACACTGGGGTTGTGCGCAGGAATTAGTTGGCTTTTTGTAAACTGGTGAGTCCAAAGAACAAGAAGCACTTGGTCGGGGAGCTGTCTTCCATACAAAAGGGCAAAACATGGCTGAGTTTTAGCAGGAAACAGCAAGGTCAGACAAGCTGAAGAGTTTTCCCTAGAGAGAGCAAGGAACACGGATAGGTGGAAACGCTGGGCCAAGACAACGCTGCCCTTTCTGCCGTCCCTTCATTGCTGAAATGGACTTTTCAGGTATTACGGCTGAAGCTGTGCCTTGATGAGGGAAAACAGCTCAGGGAAGGGGCCTGTACGGCCCCAGAAGGGTAGGGTATAGTCGTAGCTCAGGAGACAGGGTTCCCTTGCAACCCTGGACAGGTCTTGGTGCCTCCTGACCTCCGTTTCCCTGCTTGTGAGGTGGGGGAAGCATTGACCCTCTCACCGTGGGTTGGACAGACCCAAGGCTTTTGGCTCCAGCAGGCACAGGTGACCCTGCTCTGGCGGCCTCACTCCTGACATGGTGTCAGTGAAACCAGGGGAGCTTCTGTTTTATTTGCTGGAGTCATTTCCCTCCTTGTGGAAAGAGACTGGCAGGTGACCAACACAAATCTGTGCTTTAATAACTGCCTCCTCATGATTCAGTCCTGCCAGATGGACAAGCCAGGATCTGGATTTCCTCAAGCCCTGCTCTGGCTGACTCCAATGGGGAGTTCATTTAGTGGCTTTCCTCCCCATCCCTTCTCCTCTCCTCTCCTCTCCTCTCCTCTCGCTTTGCCCATCACAAAGAAGGATTTAACCAAGGCATAA
>VZTV01079556.1:27524-39164 GCA_013400875.1 Anhinga rufa
TCTTCCTCTCCTCTCCTCGCCTCTCCTCGCCTCTCCTCGCCTCTTCCTCTCCTCACCTCTCCTCGCCTCTCCTCTCCTCTCGCTTTGCCCATCACAAAGAAGGATTTAACCCAGGACTAAGACCAGGAGCGCCAGCCAATTGCAGTGCCCTGACTTTAGGAGGCAAAAGACAGCAAAAGAATTACGATGACTTTAACTACCGTTTTATGGCTTCAAGGCCGTCACATCCAATCAAACCATAAACTGGGATGTGATATACAGCCTGCCTATACATTGCACATATGGCACTGATTAAAGAGCAAGATGACCTAATGCTGCTGAAGTCATTGCTATGAATACACGCAATCCCTCAAACGCCTGGAGCGCTCTGCAGCACAAAAACTCCCCAGACGCTGCGTTGTATGGTGTCATTACTTTTTTACTTCTGTGATGAGATCTGAATTCAGTCCTGACTCTGCTTCTGCATCCCTGCGTGACCACGGGCGCTATGGGCATTTGGTTCTCCCCCCGCCATCAGTGGGTGAAAACCTGGAAGTTACAAATCGGGCAGGTCTCCTGGCAGCAATCCCCCATCCAGGCCAACACAGCGAGGAATTTCACCCCACCGAGCTGACACTGCGGGTGCTCTCGGTAGCTCTTGCTGGGCAGCTGTGGCAGGTTCGGGTGCGTGCGGTGTACAGAGAGACCGCGGAAATGGGAGAAATCCTGCGAGTCGGGAGGAGGATGGAGAGCGCAGAGGAATCCCCTGAAGGACACGGAGGCTGATTCCAAGGACACGGGGTGGAGGCTTTGCCGGTTATCGTCCCTGGTGACTCCTTGCAAAAAAAAAACCCAACCCTATTTGTGAAGAAGACGTGGAGTTGACTACCTCACCCTTGGCTCCAGGCAACTCTTTATACTATGTCCTTCAAGATCAATTGATGTGAGTGATTCACAAACTTAATTGATTTAACCAAAGGGGAGAATGAGAAAGAGAAATAGTAAGTAGAACTGGAAAGAAAAACTGGGATGAAACAGGCCTTTATTGCCATAGATTTAACCTCAACTATATCCTGAAATTGGTCTAGTTTTGCTTAAATTTAGAAGGAAATCACACGTTCAAGCAGTTTACATCATGTCAAAATGCCTTTTGAAATTTTTTTAATAAGATGTGTCACTAAAAAAGAAAGTTTAATAGCTCGGGAAGTGCTGCTGGCATGGATTTTGACTTTAGCATCTTTCTTTGCAGAGAAGGATGAAACTCTGTGTTTGTTCCAGCCTGGTCCAAATCCAGGCTTCCGATCCCAAAAAGTCCTTGCAAAAATGGAAACTCCAGCCGTTGCCCAGCTGTAATTTTAAACGAAACGGGGATTAACGCAGTTCTTCCGGCGGAGGACATGGAGCAGAGCACAGACCCCCTCTGCCAGCTTGCAGGGGAGGCGGGGGAGCATTTCATTTTCCCTTGGCGGACGTGTCAGGAGGAGGGGCAGCGGGGAAAGAGCAGTTTCTCCCCTGTGCCTCTGCTCCCAGGCTGCGCCACCTCCCCTTGCAGAGCCTGAGGGATTAACCCAAAAGCCCAGAGAACCAAGGAGGGCTATTGGAAGACGAGCAAATGTCTAGAAAGATCCCCCAAGGTGTGCAAAGCCTCTGCAAGGAAAAAACACTCACCCTCAGCTGGTCGGCATGCCGCCGTTTTTCCTCCTCCCTCCAATCCTATTAGTATTAGAGAGGGATAGAGCTATAAGAGGAAAAGCCCATCTTTAGCAGCAATGCTGACAGCTTGCCTTTTAAATATTTAATAAGCACTGGCTTGCACGGCCACCGGCATCTGCTGCATGACAGCATGTGGAAGCAGAAACCCAGTGGCTTGGCCCCCGCTGCAGGTCTGCTGGATGCCAGGCAGGCGTTTTGCGGGTACCTGGGGAACCTCGGCCATTAAAATGCAGTGATGGAGCCTCAGCACTGCAGTTCTTACTCTATCAAAACCACTTTCCTCTTCCACTTGTGTGCCAGGACCTCGATTCAAAGCTATGTTCCCTTGTCCCACACTGGGGTGATGTCCGCTGTTGCCTGTGCCCTGTGATGGAGCACGCCTCTCGCCGCAGGAGAGAGGGGACAGGTCTGCCGGCGAAGGAGATAACTCACCGCAGCTGCGGGGCGTTTGAGTTCTGCCCTGTTCATCCCACACAGCTCGCACAGGGCTTTGCAAGGGCCCCGTGGCACTGAATTTGGCTCAGACTTCCTCCTCCAGATCTCAATTTGGGACTGCAGACCGTCCCTCCACTTAACTGGGTGCAAAAATAGCTACTCTGGGACATTAATTAGAAACCTTTACAGGCGTATTGACAGACAGTGACCACAAAGACTCTGCCAGAGTCTCTGGGTGAAGATTATTGCTATGGGAAGTAGAAAACCGTGTTTACAGCTGAGGAAAGAGTCAGGAATTGACTCTCAGAAGCCACAATTAATGACGGTGGCAATAGGCATGGAGCATGCTGGGATTCTGCTGCCCTCTCCTGGATGCAGCATCTTCTTCTGGTGCAGGACTGGTGCATCATGGAGGTCGAGCATGGCCAGGTTGCCTGCAAGACAGGCCCCTGACGTCCTGGCTTCTGGCAACCATAAGCCATGGAAAGCTGCTCAGCTGTCGGTCTTTGGGAGTATGGGACCCCCAGTTCCACACCTTGCTTCCCATGGTGGGGTGGAGCACGTTTCGGTTGCACGCCAATCCAAGGTGACCTTGGCCAAGTGCTTCTTCTCCCTCTGCAAGAGCAGAGATGGCTGTGCTGCAGGGCGGCTTGTGGACGGCCTTGTGCATGAAGGGTTTTACCCACGCGGCAGCTGCCCGCTGAGAAAGCTCCACTTAGCTGCCGTGTCTGGGGGGTGAGCAGAAAAGGAGAGCTCAAGCGTTGTTCCCAGTGTGGCATGTGAAGTCACCATCTCAGATGAGTGGAAAGCCGATGTTCTGGTCTAAATCTGCTTATCAGCTGTTTGACAGGGATTCTTAGCTTGTGGGTTTGGGAGAGGGGAGATATCTGTCAGCATGTCGCAGAGTCAGCATGCAGCATGTGGACGCGTGGGAGCCGGGGGAGAACGTAGAGACTTGGCTGTGCTTACAAGGCGTGCGCCCCTGGCCTGTGCAGCTGCAGGAGGCGGGATGCGGGCAAGCACAGATGCTAGCACCCTTGACACTTCTTCTGCCGGACCCAACCTATTTTTCCAGCATGCTATGTGTGTTTGTAGAGTAAAAAGGGGACGTACGAGGATGAGAGTGTGTGGTGGACCATGCACTGGGCTACGTATGTAAGCACATATGTGTGTCCCACTCTGACCTCGCACCCACAGTGCACACAGCAGCCTCTGGACGTGCGAGCAGCCCAGAGATGCCCAACCTAAATGTTTTGGGGGAGGATTTCTAGCAGATCTGCCCCACACAAGCATGCCCCGCAGAGGTGGCGGCCGCTGCTGCGGGCAGAGCAGGTGGAAATGAAGCAGCCTGGATTTACTGCACTGGATGCCAACAGGGTGACCCAGCTCTGAGGCTCAGTCATGAAGAGGAAAATCCTTTGTATGGGGCAGGAACTACAGTTAGGTCTGAAGCTACATCTGTGCTATAGAGCAAACTTAACAGAGTCTGCATAGAAATGTCAGGAAAAGCAAAGATGGAAGAGCTGGAGCACTAATCTTAGTCTAGGATAAACACTTTGGTATTGCCTCGCTTTTTGCAAATTCAATGTAAATGAAGCAATATCTTGAAAGCCAGTGATATAAGGGGTTAGGGAACAGGCAGAAGAAGGGCTCCAAAGAAGGAGGAAGATTAGCAATACACGGTGGGGGGTTGTTACAGGTACTGCCAAAAGCTGAAATATCACCCTAAAAAGGGTCTAAGAGGCACAGGGGAGGACCACAGCAGATGCTGGCCAGACCACTCCCCACCCCAGGCACCCAGCATGGTGTTCTGGGAGGTGCTTTAAACTCTTGGGACAACCAGATGTGCAGCATGGCCACCACACACCACCCTGGCCCCTTCTCGCTCTCCCTGTCCATCACTTGCCTCCTAAGAGTTTCTTCTTTGGGTGTTGATTTTTTTTAGGTAGCTCCTGGCTTAGCCTGCCTATTCCCCAGCCTTCAGAAATGGAGCACAGCCCAAAAAACCACATGTCGTCTTCTGAGCCCATCCTGGATCTCAAGGCAGACACGGCAGAAGCACTTCCAGGTGAGAAACGTCCCAGTTTGCTGCCCCGGGTGCCTGCAGTCACACCACGCAGAGCCACGCGCCGGTTGTCTTGGCGGACCTGCACTTAGCAACAGGCACTCAACGGGGGGGGGTGTTCCTGCCAGCCCCGCGTCATGGTCTCTCCCGCTTCCTGCTGTATCCCATTTCTTCACCCCAAATGGCCTGATTTTCTCCCAATTCCGGTTATGCCAATGCCCAGCTGGGCTCAGCCTTGGAGTCAAAGGCATGTTGGCTTGCGCCTCGTTCAGAGAGGACACCCCAGACTGGAGAACCGGCTGGTGAGAGGCAGGCGGCACAGAAAGGGCTGTCTCTTCTGGAGGAACTGTGACTAGGTCTGCACTGCTAATAAAGCTTCTTTCCATCAGCTGGGAAGATGGGATGTGGGCTTGAGGCTTCATGGGTTTCTCCACAGCCTGCTTTCACCCCGCTGTGCAGCCTGGGGTGCTCTGGTTTAGCCCCTGTGTCCTTAAGGCTCAGCTTTACCACTGGAGGGTGGCAGGGCATCTTCTGGGCCAGGCAGTGTGAGACCTCCACTCCTGAGCATCAATCCTGGGCACGGTGGGCCCTCCAAGCCACCCCTCTCCCCAGACCTACCTGTACTGTTGCGCAGTTGCTGTCTATTTAAGTAAGTCATAAGTCAACACCGGGGTGTTACAGGCTCTCCCACGCTCAACGAATTTCCCATGCTGAGCTGCTTTCAGAAATCAGTTTCCCACTGCGCGTGCCATGGCCGAGAGCAGATGACAAGGCTGATTCACATCTCCTGGGTTGCAAGCACGGAGCCCTCTCCAAGAACAGGATGGCAAATGATCACTAATCTCCCGTTCACACATGAGCACCCTTGACTTCCTCCTGAGACACTGCAAAACAACTTCTGCTGTTTCCTGACACTGGAGAAAGTAAAAATACCTTTTTATTGGAAGCTCCCAACAAGAGACATGAAGATGCAAACACCATTGTGGGGACCTGCTGCTTTGCTGGATTCACCTGTCTTTCATTTGCTCATTTAGAGGGAACCCGGTGAAGCAGAAAGCCGACTGGTAGGCGTTCATTTGTGGGGCTTCTAACCATGTAAGACTTAATGTCCTTTCATGATGTTACAGCCCATGACAAGGAGAGCCAAGAATCCCTTTGCTCCCCCAAATATCAATGCCAAACCATTTCTGTGCTTCTTTTTTTCATTTGCACAGTGTATTTCCTCTCCAATTGTTTCAAAGCTGTGGGTGCAGGCTGTCACCCCTCCTCGGGGACACATCCAGTGATGATCTTCTGTGGCTGGGGACAAATCCTGCCCGGACAGAAATGGGTGGCCTGAGAAGAGTACAAGTCCTCAAAGTCTGCCCGAGTCTGTCAGGCACAAACTGACCCCTCTTTTAAGTACGTGCTGCAGCATGTTTATGGTTGCTAGGGCAAATATTTCAGCTGTGAAAGAAACCTGGCAATTCTTTATGGGCACCAAGAGGAGCGGTAATAACTGATGCGATAACTCACACTGCAACACCCATTTGGGGTTCAGCGATGGTTCGCTCCCAGTAGACATTCCCAAGACTACTCCATGCCCTTGGAAGAACCTCCAGCTTGAAGGGCTCAGCACAGGGGGGGCTGCCCCCCAGCTGCTGTTGTGCCCTGTGGCCTGCAAGCCGGCGACGCAGCTCAGGCTGACCGGGAGCTGCGCCTCTTGGCAGAGCAGCACCTCCTGACAAGGGTTTGCCATACGCAGTATTAATGACTCATTTCTGCAAAGAAATAGGCAGGTCTTACCCAAATTGATTGGCTTGAGAAGAAGTGCCTAGTGAAAACTGCTTTCGCTTCACGTGGTGTTGAAATGCCTGCCCTGGGTCAGGTGTTTTGCTGATGTAAATCAGCATGGCTCCATTGGCTTCAGTTACAGCAGCTTACATCTGAGGGCCTGGCTCTGCTCCGTCACCGGAACTTGACCTCTTGTGTCTGAATCTGTTCTGCTTTGCCAAAACAGAACGTGCTATAATTCCCATCCCTGCCATAAAGCCAGAGTCATTGCACTCAAAAATCGCAACCCCCAAATGAAGCAATCATCCAAAGGCTCGGTCCAACAAAGCTGCTGTCCCTCGTGGGCACATTCGCCGCCCCTCAGCTGGCCGTACTTCAGGAGGCACCTCACAGTTCCTCCACAGCAGCTCCTCCAGCAGATTGCACGCGTACGTTATTCTCAGGAAGGACTTTGCAAGGACTTGGGGCATCCCAGCGTCAGGGGAAAGCAAAACGTCTGCCTGCCCGTGCCAGAGAAGGCAGCGAGAGTTGGGAGACCCTTGGAGCGGGGGGGGATTCGCTGCTGCTTCTTCCCCACCTTCCCTCCAGTGCCAGAACTGAAGCAGATTAGTGCAGATGCTAAATTAACCAGTGACATTATCACTTGGGAGAACATCCACCGCTCATGAATAAGGGGGAAAGGATATTTGGACTGCACAGATCCACACTGAGTAGGAAACCTGGTCTAAAACTGACAGCGGAGCTCGCACCCGTCCAAAACAACAACGAGAAAAGGTATGTTTGGGAAGCATGAACGATTTCACAGAGGTGGATTTGAATTGCAGCAGAAAGCTGTGTGATTAAGGCAGCCAAAGAGCGTGCAGCCACGGCCCCAGGCTCCCCGCGGGACGCTTCTCCCCTTCCTCGGCAGGCAGCCTCCAGCCCTCGGCACAGCTCGCCTCGCTTGTGCGGTGTCAGCTCCTGCAGCTCCGGGAAGAAGCGGAAATAAGGAGGAAGTTAGAGATTAAAACCGTGATGGGGTGAGCTCGGAACAGCAATTAGCCTGCCGGTGTGGTCACCGAGGGGTTCAGAGAGTGGCAAGCGCTGATTTAGATCACGGCGGGGGCTTGGCCCGGAATTAACTGCAGAAACACACCCTTTGCGGTATTTGTTCCGTCTCCAGACAGACCCTGGGTACTGATAGAAGTCACGTATAACTAAAGGTGGCTTCAGTTAGATATCCATCTGCCACTCACGACAGACACGCTGATTTAAATGCAATAAAGGTCCGAATTACACCGCAGAGCACGTGCTCCCGGGCTGCTGCATTTCTTCCCTGCACACGTTTGCAGGACGGAGGCTCTTCCACATTGCACCCATTCCCGCAGTGTGGGTATGGGGTATATACTCACAAACGCTCAGCAAATACTTATTTTATTTAGAGGAACGCTCTTGAGGGTGTTTTGTTTCCTGCAACCACACCGCCCCGTACCATGATCCTGCAAGCTAAAAACATCCTTATAAGAGGTGAAGTTGTGACCTTCGTACCCACGGGAGGGGAAAAGGGTGATGTTTATACGCTTCCCAATGCCTTTATCACAGAAGGCCTGGGAGGAATGGGGAAACAGAGTTACTGCCCACCAAGGGCTGCTGCTGGGCATCGAGCATCCATGGCACATGTGGTACCGGCTCCAACAGATACCGCTGATCAGCTTTCCTCCACCTCTGAGAGCTGGACCTTCCCTCCAGTCAGCCCTCAGAAACAAACCTGAAACCCCTGATGCCTGAGCCCACCTCGCCTCCTCCAGGCACCAAAGGACAACCTGCGTGACAGAGAAAAATCTGGATTTTTTTTTTTAAGGCTGCAAGGTCGGGTCTTTTCAAGAGGTGCACCTTTCGAATTTATTTTTTTCTGGTTCTTGCTGAGATGTCGCAACAGGAGGAACCGATTATAAAAATAGCAGCAAGGGAGAGTCAAGCTAGGTTTTCTGCCACCCACGCAATGAGTTTTGGGCTCAAGCCACTCTCTGCACCTGCACATCACAGATAACCAGCCTAGCCAGTGCTTTCTGCTGAGCTTGGTACCTTCAGCCAAGGGATCCAGGCCTCCCTGGAGAGCCATCTCAGCACCAAGGGGCATTACCAGAGCTGAGTGGCAGGGCCCGGGTACCAGCCTGAGAGCAAAGCGCACTTGCACGACCGCACGTGAAGCTCCCCGTGCTACCTGCCAGCTGGATTAACGCCATTAACCAGCCATTTTTAGAACATGCAAAGCAAAAGTAGCGCTCGTGCTCATAAATATAAATATATATTTCTCCACAGGGCATCGAAAGGACCTTGGGGTTTAGCAGGGAAGTTTAAAACCAAAGGCTGTTTGTCTGTCCCGGTCCTGGCCCCCCTGGGCCCTGCCGGGGTTGCCACAGCAGTTAATCCGTTCACGGCAGTCACCATTGCTGCAGATTTAGCAACAACCTTTGCTGGCACAACCGGTGTGACTGAGGCTCTTGGGAAAGCAGAGGCTACTGCTGCGGGCAGATAGGGTCAAAGACGTTTATTTATGCTGAGTCTTGTCCTTCATTGATAAAATAAGGGGGATTAGAGCCAACCAGGAGAGCAGACACCAGTTTTCGGGCTCAGCTTGACTTTTCAATGAACAATTCAGGCAGAGGCAAGACCTGAGGTTGATGGGGTCTAGGAGCCTGCACAGAAGCAGCTACTTTGCATGGGGCATCGAGAAGCTGCAGATATACCCGGTGAACACCCAGCCTGCCCTGGTCACCGCCAGCGATCAGCTAACTCGAGGCAGACACAGGCTGGCACCTTCCAGGGGAAGCTGCTTTTACATATAAAATCTGCAATTGTTTCCATCACCACCTGCTTGCCAGATACAGTCCAAGCTCCTCATCACTATCAGGTTCTCAAGTAAGAGCTAATGAGAAATGTTTTGGACGAAGAGTTTCCTGAACGCACTTTTTGGGCAAGCGGCACTTTGGTTGAAGTGAACTGGTTAGGTCCCTGCCCCCTTCTCCAGACACACACACACACACTGAACTCTTCCAGCTCTTGTTCTGAAACCTTTACCCATCTCTGTGTCACAACACCCTAAGCTTAAGAGGCTACAAAGGAGTTTAATAAGCTTGTGGAGGAACTGAGACGTTCCTGTCTGACCCCAAGCGATGTGTTGTTGCTGGGTTTTTATTGAAAAATTGGAAGGAAAAAAGCAGTTGAAATAAAGCCATGGAATCGAAACCGCCCGAGATGCACAAAGCTCTGCATCTACGCACGGTGGGGGCTTCCCTCTGATACCCAGCTCTCCGCTTGGCTTCCTGGTATGGGCTCAGAGGATGCTTTTGTTTGGGACAAAAAAGAAGAATCTCCTTTTCTATATTGGGGAAATTTGGGCAAATTGCAGCAAATGGTGGGAAAGGAAAAGCAACCTTTGAGGCCAATGCAGGCCGAGCTGGGGAAGCACCCCAGGAATGAAGTGCTCTTCATCTGGGCACGTTGGCACCTTACGTAAACCCCCTTCAGCTGGAAGCACTGACACAGAGAAGCAAAGCCAACAGTGCGAGCCTGGGCCCTGCGCTCTTGGCACATGGCGAGTTCATCTCCCCACCAAGCACTCTGGAAAAATAAAATACTATCCAGAAAAGCAGCAAGAGGTTGGGACAGTGTGTGCTTCCCCCTGCAAAGCACCAGCTCACTGCGTGCAGGAGCCTGTTAATTGCACTCAGCAGGACTTCCATCAGCGCCATGGGGCTGCATCGGAAGTGTCACTTCTGCACTCTAATTGATGCTCTAAAGCAGACGAGAGTCACATAGGAAGCGAAGCCGAAAAATTTAAAAAACTATGAGAAAATCGGTCTACATAACAGATCTCTTCTCCCAGTTCAGTAGCTGTAAGACACACTCTGAAGAAGGGTGGTGAGGTGTCCTAGGATCACCTTAGGAGCAAATATGGGGGTACCCGTATTGCCAGACACAGGCTGGCCCCACAGAAGCTCTCACTGACAAGACACACAAACGTGAGGGAAGCTTAGCCCGAGGAAAAATGAAGCTATTCGTCCAAAGCTGCAGAGATCAATGGCAAGGCAATACCCTAGACTGCCTCAGAGCCCAGGGCACTCAGGGTCAGGTTTGGTCCAGGTCAGACTCTAGCCAAAGTGATCCCCACACTCTTTAAATCACTAGCACACAGAAAGAAAACATACGCTCATCCTAATAGCACACCCCAGCCTTTTAACTGGCGTTAGAAAGACTCTGGTCTCATGGAGAGGGTTAAGCACAGATCCCTAGACCTAAGTATCTGGTACCAGTCATGGGGCATCTACTGGTGGCCAGTGTAGAAGAGTGGCCAAGATGAACATCCATCTCCTGACATCTGTCTGATGTTGGGCCCTGCAAATTCCAGCATGGAGCTGACTTCCCTCCGAAAAGTTCTGCAAATCCACGTTGCTTTTGGCTGCCCTCCAGTCCTTTGCTGGTTGGAAACACATGTGCCTGTGCAGGTGAACTCGTGGGCTGTGACGCTCGACCAGGACACTTGGCCAGGAGGAATCACGTGTTTCAGCACCGTATGGGGAGAAAATAAAAACCTGCTGAGGTCCGCACTTCTCCATGAGTGCAAGATCATTTCTACAGATGTTAGTGTAAGAACCAGCCAGAACAGGCTGAGATAACATGCCCTTGGTGCATGAGATAAAAGAAAGGTAGGTAAATTGCTATGGGCAATTAATTAATAGTTCCAAAGACAAGTCATTAAGACTCACTAGCTCCTTTATGCAAAGTCCCTTGGCTACCTAGAGATGGCCTAAACTACCTCATCATACTTAAATTAGCAGAATTACAATGCTGGTTGCTGCAAAAAAGTCTGGACTAAGCTGTGCTCTGACACCGGGGACTGTGCACTGCAGAGGCACGGGGATAGACTGAAGATCACCTTCTCGGCAGTTCCAAAGCAAAGAAATAATGTCTTAGCAAGCCTATACTCTAGCAAGGGATTTTTCAGTGTGGCTCTACACCATTGTGCTGCTCTCCCCAAGCTCGGCAGCCCGCGATGCGTCTCAGGCAGACCCTGCAATCAAGAGCAGAGACACTGCAAGAGTGTGGAGGTCACAGGTTGGTACCCTGGCAGCCAGCCTTGACAGCCCATGCAGAGGGAAGAGGTATGGTCTGGTATGGAGAGTGTGCGGGAGTGTGCAGAAGACTTGGGTCTTGTCCTCGGCCTGGTGAGCTGAGCAAGTTATTTCGCTTCTCTGTGATGTAAAATGTGTTGAAAGCTTTCAAAAAAAATTGCTATACCAAGCTAGGCACAGTCGTCGGATGGTCTAGGAGCTAAGATGCCAGAGAAGAACTGAAGCGATTTGAATTCAGTCTCCAGCTAAGCCATAGGCTTCCTGTACGTATTTGGGTGCATCAGCTTATGTTCCCTGTGCCTCAGCTCCCCGTTTCACAAACACAGCTGTGAGGCTCGCAGATAAGATGATTAAAGCAGTATAAGAACTTAGAGACTTTATTCCATCACTCAAAGAATTTGGGGCGAAGATACATCCTTGTAACTTCCTGGAGAGATTTGCCGAAGCAAATCCAGCCTCCAAGGTTTCTGCGCAGTGATGGATGACATTTCCGCTTTCCACCTCTAGTAATTTCAGTGCTGGAGCTTTTCAAGTAAATGTCAAAATAAAAAAAAAAAAAAA
>VZTV01079562.1:0-26934 GCA_013400875.1 Anhinga rufa
CCACATGGGGCCTTGCTCTGCTGTGCCAGAATGGCTCCATCCATTGCCCCACCAGCAACCAGATCCTGGAAAATTAATTTTATAAAGAACTCTTCCTTTTTTTGGTAGGGTTTGGGCTTTGATTTTTTTGTTTGTTTGTTTGTTTGTTTTAAAGCCCTATCAGTTCTCAGGGCTGCTTCACAACATGGCCACATGTACGGCGGTGCTGGCAAACAGGGAGGAGGCAGAACACTGTGGCACAAGGCAGAGATAAGCAGGAACTATGAGAAAAGAAGGTGGCTAAGAAAATGCAGGGAGGTATTGCTGTCCTGTAGCTTGTGTAGTGACTCCTAAGCCTATTCCACGATCCTAAATCTAGTGATAAATGTGTGTTGGGAATGGGAATCATGCCTTAAGAACTGCTTTAATAATTTTCTTTTTTTAATAGAAAGAAAACTGGCATTTCACAAACAGTAAATCCTGCTATTTGCAAATGAACTTTTAAAAAAAACTGCATCAGTTAATAGAAGTCTCTGTCATTTAGCCAAATGCAAACTCAAGTGAATAAGGTTGCCAATTATCAGTATAATTTTGAAAGAAAGGTATTCAGAACTAATTGTATGCTTCACTTGGATAGCCAGTCTCTATCACTTTGTGTTTGCAATGCCATCTTCTATCCAACTGACAGTATTATGTCTTTTTTATGGAATTTTCTCATTTGAAAAAATTAAAGCCTTAGTAAAAGAAAATCTAGCCTCCTCAAATTAAATCTGTCAGTCACTTTTTGATGCCACTCCATCATGACCAGCAAAACAGTCAGGAGGACTGGAAAACTTAACAGAACCACGTTGAGGCTGGTTGGAAAATGGCAAGTTCTGTACCCATGTATTGTATAGTCCTGGTGGGGAAATTGCTTATTACTTATTTCAGTCATGCAAAGAGCCCAATTGTGCTTACATCAGGGTGAGTGCTATGTGAGAGCTGAATAACCTTGCCTTTACTCATGTACTCCTCAAGTGCAAGCCTAGAATCCACAGAGCACTGATGGATCCATGTTGCTTTCTCTAGCACTTGCATTACTCAAGTGATAAAGTGCTGTATGCCATACTGACAGCGGAAGGATATCTAAAATGGCTTATGTGATCAAACCTGTGACGCAAAAAGCTTTCTGTGGGAATGGAAAATGCCCACACACATGCAGAATGTCATATTAACCTCTCTATATTTTACAGCATAAAATGTCAAATGCACATGCCCCTGTGTAGACCAAATGAAAACAGACATTGCCTGATTTTGGAAACAATTTGATTTCCATTTACTGATCACAGATTCATGGATTTAAAAGGCCAGAGGGGCCATCAAGATCATTTTGTCTGACCTTTTGTATCACGCAGGCCAGAGAACCTCCCCCATTAATTTCTGCCCCAAGACCATAACTCCTGCTTGTGTGAATACAGTTCTTTTAGAGACAGACTGTTTCCATGCCCAGTCCCATGACTGCAAGTAAACAAGAACTGGGCAATTTTGTTCAAATGCTGTAACCATCTAGTGGGAGAGATAATATTTTTCTGGGGTTTGTCTGAAACTTCTGAATGGCTTTGCCATCGTCTCTGACAAATGAAGTCCTGCACTTAGTCTGTCAGCAGTTAAAAGCACAGCAATACTTGTTTCTCCAACACCCACCTAACCCTTGGCCTCTGCCAATGAAGGTGCCAGCTTTGGTGGCAGTTTCTGTAATATGGAGAGTTTTCAGCTCCAAACTGGACAGACAAGTTAATTCCCTTCACATGGTCCACTGAACAGCCATCAGGTGGTGATAAATTTCAGCCGCTGTTCATCTGCGCTGGGTTCACTTTTGTAATTGTAAGTAACTGAAATATTGTAATGTTTGACTCTGAGCTTTATTATTGATATTTTATAACAATTCATCTCCCTCTTTTAAACTGTAAGCATAATTTGCATGTTAGATATTTGTTAAAATAGAATGAAGACGTAATTTAGCATATGACATGGGTACTTACGTTATTTCACTGAAGCATCAAGGTTAGCCTCTGTCTTTAAAAATTTAAATCTAAACTGCACAGAATATGCTATGGTAAAGATCTTGTGGTATATTATCCGAAATGACTCCTAAGATAACTCCTGTCACTAGTCTTTGATTCTTTCCTTGCATTTCCTGTAAATTAATCTTTAGTTTCCAACTGTTAATCTATGGAACTTCAATGTACAATATAAATGGGACCTTTTAAAAATAGCACAGTAATATAATGAATTAAAATGACAGTAAAGAAAAAAAATCTTATCGTTGTGCCAGAAATCAGTTCAATATGCTGGCTTAGTCTTTTTTAAATGAAATTGAATTGATGAAGTTAAATGCAGTTCTTGCACAGAAAAATATGTATGATATAAATATTTATGTGGTCAGCACTTTAGAAGTAACATATATTCACCATATATATCCGTGTGATCAAAACTAGGCATATCTTTATTATTTTTATGCAGGATGCAAACAAGCATAAGATTGTAGCGAATGAAAAATAGAACAATTTTGTCCCATATAAAGCCCTATTTATTAGAAGGTAATAGTATGCTGTTACCCCTTTTGTCTGAAAATTTAGTTAATTTTCAGGGATGTGACTTTATTTAATTAGAACTAGAAATGGTCAGTAGAGTCATTGTCTTTGCTGATAATTTATTACTTGTGTATTTAACACAAAGAATGCACCACATCCATACATTTGCATGTGAGAGGTTTCAAACCAGTAACATTTCTTTATGTTCTCCGCCCTCTGCTACCTAGTTCTCAGCCCAGAAATCTCTCTGAAGACTTTTCTCAAGGCCATAGAGCATGTTCCCAGTGCTTCTTTAAGCTGTCTCTGTATTTTCTGCTGCTTCTTTTTCAGTTTGTATTCCCCTCTTTTGCTAAAACATTACTCAGCAAAATGTTCTTGACCATTGCTGCTTTTGCTTTGAGGAGTAGCTGTAGTATTTTGCTTAACTGTCGTCTTATACTTCAGCACTTGATTTCCATGTTGATTTTTTTCAGCCACTGTAGTAAGGAATGGCAGTGTTACATTCTAATGTTTTCGATGAAGCATGAGAGGCTCCATATTAATATTTAACCTTTGTTCACCACTTTTAACATTGTGCTCATGAAAGACACTGGAGAAAAGAGAAATGAGAAGCAGCTGTAGAAAATATGGCACAAAACAAATATCACACAGAACCTAACGGAGCAGTTGCTTTCCGTACCTATGAATGGTTTCACTTTTTTCACTACTGTTCCCAATTAACTGTTAGCCAGACAACTTTAGCAAAAAAAATTTACTCGGTATCATCTAATATCAGTGCTCACAAGCATAGATACTAGCCCTCACGAATCCTAATGACTTCTTGCACAACAAAAGGCCATACGATGGAGCCTTGAACTATGGGTGCTGTTTATATGCTTGGCTGGGTTTCTGTATTACTGGACTCCTTCAAGGGATTTTGTTTCGTTCACGTCACAGCTGTCCAGCCCAGGTGCAGATGTGATATTTGGGCTCTGATGCTGCAGTGAGTTCAAGTCCACAGGTTTTGGCAGAATCAGGGAACAGTTCCCAGCAAAAAATATGTGTGGGAGGACCTTTCTTTGTTGCTGTGAACGGGTTCAGGGATCTGTCTGTGGTGGGCAGGGGGATCCATTTGTAGGAATTAGGAAATTAAGGTAAATTACAGCCCAAAGATGGTGTTAACTGCCTCACTACAATAAAACTGAGAGTCTGTAATCTTCAGTGCTTACAAAGGTCTCATCTTGGATCAGTGCTGCAGTAGTAGCTAAATAACTGCTTCTCCTAAAAGTCAATGTTGGATGGAATTAATCTAAATTTAACTGTCTAAAAATCAACCATCTATTCTATACCTGGGCTCAACAGATGGGTAGGTTCCCTCAGCAATGGCACATCTCACCGGACATAGTGCCTGTAACACTCCCTTATATCCTAATATACTAGCTAAGACTAGATGCTTACCTTTAACAAGATAAGGTGAGTTACATCCCAGTGTTGGTGTGTATTTCCATGGCAGTCACAGAAACAAGCTTGCTTGGGTAACACACGCAGTCTGCCAGTAGTCTACATGTGATGCACATTTCTGATATTCTGAATTTGAACACTTAGGGGGTAAAATTCAACTTACTTGGATGTGAGGCTTTGTGCAGGAGTATCGTGGCTTAAGCTACTGCTATTTTTTGTGATGGCAGGGAATGATTCTGCAATCTGTATTGATTTGAAAACGTTGCCTTTGATTTTGATTGCTAATTGCTATATCTGAAGTAACAACTAGCTTAGGAATAAAAGGCGACTGTAGGCAAAAGCTAGGAGGAATACTTTACAGTAAAGTTTTCATTATTCTTTTCATAGTATTTCATGTGACTGATTGTAATTTTGCCAATATCTTAGGGTTAGCACCTATTAAAATGCTTCATCTACCATAAGGCTTTTCTCCATGTTCTTATAACAGCTCTGAAGTTATTTGTTTGTAATCATAAGAATTGGTAAAAGGAGGAGGGCAGCAGGCATCACAGCTGATATGTGAAGTGTCAATCAGCTTTTGGATCATCATTCGCTATGACAGCAGTGGGAAGGAAGAAGAATGGCGGTTGCAAATTTATTTTAATGTGTCCTGCAACCTTGTGATTGATTAGAGGAAAAACAGATTGTTTCATCCTTTTTCCACAATTGGATTTTCTGGTTAAATCCAGAACTGCCGAAGTGCAATAAAACTCTGTCATGAAAGCAGCAGTCTCCCTAAATCTTCAAATTCCCCCCACCCCCCCACCTCATTTCATACACAAACACTGAACAAAATGATGCATAAAAGCAGCAAAACTGATTACCATCAGCAGAGTTTCTTTTTAATGTATTAGACCTTTAATCTTTTCTTAAGTGTTGGCCATTAAAATTATTAAACTACTTTCCCTCCTCCTGCCAATGTATATTTTTTGAAAGAATTGACTAGGGTATTTAAAAAATGTTACTGCATTATTTCCATAGCTCTCCTGGTGTGTTCTTCAGTGTAAATTTTGCATTGTTTAATGAAGTTATCTCATCACTTTTCTGCAAAGCCACTGGCTCCTATAAGCTGCAGGAACTGCTTCTCCCCTCAGTTCTTACCAGGAGCCTGGGCGTTCAGGAAAGTCCTCTGGATGAAGATGAGCAGGCAGAAAGACCGCTCCCTCTGAAGTCACCTGCTGAGACTTCATACGCAGACTTTTCAGAGCTACCTTTTACTTCTCTTTCAGGCCCATGAATTGAGTGAATATTGGTCTTAAGAATGTCCACAATCAGTAGGTTAACTACTGGTTAAATAAACATTATGACAGCTAATAATATAATTATTTACACACTTCTGAAAGGACTACAGCACTGCAGGCTCCATAGGGGCAGTTGCAAACAGCAGCAGGTTAAGCAGGTCCTTTTCTTTGAAGGATAGCTAAAAGGATTGGTGAAGATGTTCCAAAGTGGTGAGGGATCTCAGGAGACCCTCCTCAGAGGTCTTGGGGAGGCACTGGCTTTTCAGAAGGGCATGCTTTTTGAATAACAGACTGCCTGAGTGAATCTTTATGATGGAGCTACCCCAAATAATTTGTAATATTTGAAAATACTGATCATTAATAAACTTAATACTATTGATCCCAATTAAGTGTTACCCTGTATATCAGTGAGGTCGGGGTTCTCACACTAGACTTAAAGGCAAGTGACAAGCCTTTCTTCAGCTTTTCATTTAGTATAAATCTAGTGCCTATGACTGACAGAAATTAATAATGCAGTCTTGAAATATGAATCATGGAAAATAAGTAAGATTAATTGTTTAACTAAATAGGCCATACACTGACCACAATGACTTCTGCTCTATGCTGTCTGCTCTCCCTGGACAGTGGTGACTAAGAACTGGGTGCTGTGGGAAAAATACCTGGGTGTAGCAGCTGAGTTTCTCAATGTTGTGATCTGATCTTGTGAACACTTAAACAAATGAGTGACTTCCATGTTTGAGCAGTCCCACTGACCAGAAGTCACTTCTTCCTTATATGTTTGCAAACTCAGGGGCATATAGGTACTCAGCTTTTTCTACAAACAAAATTTAGTCATTTACTTTTCAATTTATCTTTAATTTCACTCAAAACAAGTAGCGTTCTTATTTAAACAGGAACTGAGAGAGTGCCACATCAGTGCATTGACAATTAGCCAAGCCAGCTGACATAGCGTATGAGTTACAGTAAGCACACATGAAAAGTTGCATCGGTCATTTATTTTGAGCAAGTTCGCCAACTTGGCCCATCTTCCCGAATAGTTCACTTGTTTGATACAAGCAACGAAAGACATTCCACTTATCTTAATTGCTTTATTCATGTCTTCCATATTCCTGTAATGGTTCTTGATCGTTCAGCCTTGGAAATGAAATGTATTGTCTGCTATTATTTCCACAGATACCAAGTATGAGCAGTTAGGTAGTATCACTGGTAGATATATGCTAGCCTTTCACTTTTAAAAGTCTGAAATTCAGCTTTTGCATTAGATTAAAAGTGCAAGCAATGTTAGCTGGATTAGTTTAGCTCCTGGCTGGCTCCTGTAATAAAGCAACCAAACCAAACTGAACTGGCAGTGTAATCAGTTATCACCAGCTGTGTTGATAACTGCAGTTCTTGTGCATAACTTACATGTAGATAATCTTGTATGTGATCGGAGAAAGTTTACTTTCAGTTAAAGCAGTTGCTTTCTCTTTACATGAACAACTTTGTTTTAGACTTTTCTATAACAGGCAGGCCTAGCTAGTAAAGTTACAAGAAGGCAAAAAAGACTAGGTGATTTAGATATAGTTACAAAAAACCCTCCAGCAGCCCACATGAAAGTAGATGAAGTTCACTCAGGGAAAAGCAAATACAAAAGCTAGGAAATACCAGGATCAATGTTGTCTATATAACCTTAATATGGCTGTCTATATATATAAGCCTAAATTTCTTGGCTCCCTGAGTGAGGCATGAATCACAGTTGTGTAAGACAGGGGACTTTTGATTTTAAAACCCTCCTCAAATACAGGGTTGCTTGGGCAGTTTTACAGGATTAAAGCAAGGCATTACCATCCCCCCATGCCCTTGTGTTTGGAGACATCTGCCTTATTTGAGCTTAATCCTTTCAGAAGAGACATACTTCCAGCTTCTACAGTTCTGGTCCTGCTTGGTGGAGGCTTGGCAATACTGAAAAACAACACAACATCGGGATTTATAATGGAAAGCATGTGGTGCCCATGGTGACACAATGATGGGGAGGAATTTCTGTTGGGGGCTGTGGTCATTTCGGTGTTTCCATGCTAGATTGCTCTGAGAGTGAGGTTCATGGAAGGGTTTTCCAGCTGTTTGCTCTCTTCTGCTTCCCCTGAGCCACAGATTTTTAAGTGCTCAGCTCAGTTGTGCTCCACGTGAAATTATTCCTTTTTTTTCCCAATTTATTTTAAAAAAAAGGATGATTTCACTGACTGGGTTCAGAGATTGTCTCCATGAAGAGTTGCAGCAGCTCAGCTGAGGGGCTGGTAAATTGTGGTGGTGGTTGACATAGCGGGTGTGGGACAAGGAGGAGATTAGGAACCTGTTAAACTGGCTTTTCTGCTGGAAAAATTATAATGTAGAACAAACCATTCATTTTTACTTGTGCTCTCACCTGTAACTTTAATTTACAGCTCTGAAGATATAGTACTGTGCTGCTACTCGAACAGCAGTCTCTCATCTAGCTCCTGAGCACATTTTACCCAGACCTCACCTTATCTGCAGGCAATCTGGTATTTCTTACCATTACCCTGCTCTCTCAGAAAGCGGCTGCGAGTCA
The DNA here is from genome assembly GCA_013400875.1 of Anhinga rufa. Classification (NCBI taxonomy): domain Eukaryota; kingdom Metazoa; phylum Chordata; class Aves; order Suliformes; family Anhingidae; genus Anhinga; species Anhinga rufa. The sequence continues at coordinate 7,839 of VZTV01079562.1, forward strand.
TGAAGGCAGAGTGAAACCAGTACATTGCTTCCTGCTGATCAGATCTCAGTAAGAATTAACAGACCTTAGAAGAATTTCCCAGCAGACCTCCATAGAGATTAATTAAGTACCCCTTCTCCACTGGATTAACCAAAACATACTGTTTCATTTAGTAATGAGAACTTCTTTGATATGCAGACCAGGCGCTGCAGCCTTGTCCTTGCCTGGCCCTGGGCCCCACTGAGCCGGGCACTGTCCTGACCCCATCTCCATCCTGTCTCCATCCCATTCCAGGGGCTGCCTTCCTGGCTGGGCTGGGCCCCATGGTGCCTGGGAATAGCCAGGCTGTAGCCAACCCCAGTCACCGCCCCCAGCCCGGCCCTTCTTGCCTTGCTGGGGTCTGCAGGATGGGGCTGGTCAGGGAGGGAGGGCATCACACCACACTGGTGGTCCCGCAGCCCCCAGCCTTGCCCGGGTGCCCTGGTGCTGCCTCCTGATCCAGCTCTACAGCCCCAGGGCAAAGCCTCCCACAGAGTGAGCCTTCTTATATCCGATTTCATTAACAAGGTAATCAATTTTGTTTTAAGGACAAACTGAGGCTGACACGCTAAGAAGCACACATTAGCTTCTCTAATATTCCCTGTGAATGATGTTTGCTGTAAAAATGGGCACAGAGCTGAAAGACTGCAGGACCTGTGAAGGAGGCTCAGCACATGCTGAAAACAGTGAGCAGTTCTGTAGATGACACTCGCCAGCCTTTGGAAGGCAACAAAAATCAAAGCATTTGGCCTTAGGACTTCCTAGAGTCATAGGTGCTTCCTAGGAGCTGCACAGGTACCCTGACTCCCCATCCTTATGTCCTTGGGGCCATAGACATCGATCCTCTCCTTGATTCCAATGCCACATCTGCACCTTCAACTCTCCCAATTCTCTCTCTGGGCGTAAGCCAGGACAGAAAACGAACTAGAGGAATAGCATCAATTCTGACTCCCTTTTCTACTGGGTTCTTAGGAGGGAACCGTGCACGGCAAAATGTTTCCTTCTTAAACTCAGGTAACCCATTCTAGCCAAGTCATACAATGTCACTGCCAGGAGGCTTCCGTGAGGAGGTGAAGAGAGGGCAGATGGCTTCTCTCTGGGGTTTTACCTTTCCTTTTGGCTTCTATTCATCCTTGTCTGTCTCACAGTGTAAAGGAACACAGACGTCTCTGAATAGGCTACCTAGAAAATTCACTGTTGTGCACTGGAAACGGGAGAAAAGAATGCCTGATTCATCACCATGCTGCTGCTGGGCTGAGGGCAATATAACGCCATAGAAATCAGCTGGGATGAAGCTGGAATAGAGCTACAGTGGATCAACACAGAGAATAAATGGTCACATTGTTATATTTATACTTGAGGCCCTTGCACATCGAACGCGCTCCTTGCACTGCAAAGCGGCAGCATCGCACCTGTAAGTAGCAACAAAACGCACCTCTTCGCACATGACCTGCTTAGAACAAAAAAATACAGCAGTCTGGTTTTGTGTAAACAGCCTGGTTTTCATTTTCAGAGCTGCGAGCTTGTAACATATCGCTATTGACTGTCTTTATTCAACAAGAATAATGTCAAATGCTCTTCTGGCAGAAAAAAATGCAGACTTTGACCACACATTAACCCCATTAGTATGGTGTTAACTTTTGACTTTAATTCTGGCACAGTGTTAGGGATATTTAAAAGCAGAACAAAATGAAAGGAAATGTTAAATGCATTCCTCTTTCTCTCGAAATCTGGAACGATAATTTAATGCTAATGTTATGAGATGGCTGAAAGGGTTTCATGTCTCTATGTCTTGCATAGTGTGTTACTGGAGGTAACCTGGGCAACTTCCAAGTAACAGTTGAAAAAAAGAAACATGTAACACAGCTTTTAAAAGGTATTACATGTCTACTTTACCCCATGAAGTCATTTCAGATGCATATCTTATGAGGAGTAAAGCTATTACTTCAGTAACACATTCGTTATTTGATGAAAATATAATGGTGATCAAAACAATGCAATGAAAAAAATCTCATTAATTATTAAATTTCCTATATTGTAAATTATGCCAGCACTTTACATACAAAGAAATCTTTCTTAATAAACATTTATTAGGGTAGTAACCTCCTGAAGAGGTGTAATTTTGGACTTTGAAAGGCTACACACACTGCCTCCAGAGGTTTAATATTTGGCATAATGTAATTTGCAGCTTCAGCTGCAGAAAGTGTCTGAGAAAATTAGGGGCCATAAATTACTAATTACATAAAACTTACAATAGCCAAACGGTAGTTGCTTCCAACGGTGAGATTACTATAACAAAAGCCAATACTCTGATTTCCCAAGATTGCAAGATTGTAGATGGATAAACATGAGGCATACGAAGAGAGATGTGCTCAGCACTCTCTTAAGGTAAACCTGGATTTTATTTTTCAATGGTTGCATATATTTACTGAAGGAGAAATGTGGAGTCAGCTGCAATTGCATGAAGAAACCGTTATATCCTATGGGTAGTAAACTCCAAATATGCCCCAGGGGACTGATTGGAAGTTACCTACAGTTCTCTCATTATCACAGCACTTTGCGTCTCTGGTGACTTTTGTCATGGTAAGCAGATTGCAGAGGAGTGAGTGCAGGATGAAAAAATCAAAGTACATGAGCATATTTTATGAGATACCCACACTTCATCTACTTCAACGAACCACAAGAACGAGCAATCTTAACTCTTCTGTAGCTCTAGTTATTTGTTCTTCCTGCATCGGTGATACCTAGTTTTGGCAGGATTACCCCACTGTGTGTATTTGTAAGTACTATAAAAATGTAAAGAGATGATCCATGCACAAGATTTTCTCTTTTTCCTTAGTTAGAGGGAGAGCTTGAATTCTTCAAGTAATGTATGCATGGCCAGCACACCCAGTAGAGGGCCAGATAAGGCAGTCCAGCTCTCTTGAGACCTTTGCTGAGATGTGAGAATGTTTCCATTGACTACTGAGCTCATCACCTTGGTCATACCTTCTGGTCCATGCAGAGGGCATCTCCATGTTGCAGTGTACTGAGGCACTGATAGCTTGTCTCTTTGCATGTTGCTGAAGGCTAAGCTCAACTGCTTCTACAGGAAGGGCAAGAGGTTAACATGGACATGCTAAGACTGAAGTATTTTAGATCACTAAGCCCTCCTTAAAGTTAAAAGTGAAGAGCTAGCCACCTTCTTTTTTTCCTTTTTTTTTTTTAATTGTATGAAGAGGAGTATTTGTTTGAGCTTTACATGCACTAAGAACAGATTATATTATTTGGATGTTAAAATTAATGCAGGTCTTTGCTGTCAGCCAACATAAAATGCATTGCTTGGGATTTCTCTGAAGTTTCACATCACATTGTTGTGAATTATTTTAAATAACAGGGATGAGAAACATGGTATAATGCAGCACAAGAATTTTACCTGAGATAACACAGAAATAACAGATTTTTCTTTATAGTCACAAAATTTGTTACAGTAGTATAATTTATACTTTAGTAAATGAAATATTAGGCTATATTCAGAATATCATTGTATTAGACATTGTAGAGATATACCATAACCAATTGTCTGTGTCTCAGAGCTATGATCTAAGAGCCTTAACAGAAAAAAAGCAGCAGAAGGAAGAAAAGAGTGAGAGAAAGATCTCAAAAACTAAAGCGCGGTTCATAGCCAAGCATTAAAAGCAAGTATCTCACCATTTCTGATGTCCTCTCTTCATGGGCGCCAGACCAAACAATGTGATGAGTAAGAATTCCTTCTGCTACCTTTCTCTGGCCAGAACTGCACTGGGTGCTACCAGCCTGAGAAATGCTGTGGCCATCTCACCATTCAGCTACACACATGAAACACGCCTAGCTGAAAGCTGAGAGCGCTTGCTACGTGCAAAACGGCAAACTTCATTGTAGGGTTTTTTCCTGTCAATGACTTCTGCTGCAGTAATTGGATATGGTAAAACCAGTAAACATGGTATAAGTTGCAGCCACCTTTCCTGAAGTCATGTGTTTTCTGTTTATTTTCCCTAGCTTTTCTGTTACTTCCTTGCATTTAGAGGAGGAACAAGTAAATATAATTTAGGATTCATAGAGCAAATAAAAGGCATTGCGGTTAAAACCTCTAGATAAATACAAGTTCTAGAAATAAGCTTCCACATAAAAGCAGACAGTTCATACAAATCTTTCATATGATTGTTTAACCCTAATATTTTTTCTCTATAAGGTTAATATTTATTCCATTCTACCTCCCATAAATTCTTGAGAAGCATACAATAAAAAAGTGACAAGAGGTATCCAATTTCCTACTAAGAAGTCAGGGAAGTCATTGCAGGTCCATTGAGTTAGCTCCCAAGCACTGATTTTCTAATCATACTTGGAAGCATATCTTTGTTCTCTTCATTAGCATGAGTAATTAGTAATTAATAGAAATATGCAGCCTCAAAGAAGGCGGTGCAGTGGACTAGGCTTTCCAGCTTTTGACTGTCTGGAGATGCCCCTCAGTGCAAACAGAAATACTGATTAATGTGGTCTCCCTTCTGATTCTCTCTGCCCTCTTTTCTACAAGCACTTTTTGTAAGACTGTGCTCTGAATCCACAGCTTCACCAGCTAGTCACAGCCATGCCCGTTCTGCAGCAGAAAGTTACTCACATTGAATGTACGTCAATCTCCTTGCAATAAATGTGTCATAACCTGCTGCTGGTAGCCCCATACACTCGTAACACAGAGCCTCTCCTGGTCCCAGGAGCTCTCAAAAGCCCCAGGCTGTGGTATGGTACAATGCGTTGTCGTCATCATGTTTATGCCTTCACAACAGGATGCTGCTTAGTGGGGATGCTGCTGATTCTTCAGCTCAATGTGCTCTTAATCACAACACATAGGTCCATTCTTCTCCAAAATACCAATGTAAGAACATAAACTATAAATAAATGCAATGCAATAAGTGAAAAGCAGCATTTATTTTCTCTAGTTTTTTTCTTTTTCCTGCTCTTATTACTTCTTACCAGTTACTCCCTATTCCATCTTTACTCCCATGCTCTTTCATCTCTTTCCTCTATCTTTTCTCCCTCAAAGATGTCCATTTTGTATGAAATACTACCATAAGAAGTGTTGGCCCATAAAAATAATTCAGGGGAGCTTGCTACTAGCCTGTGGATCAGTTTCCAGGGAGCTATGTTTATATGACAAAACTGATCAGGAGCCAACCTACCAATATGAAAAAGAGGCTGGCAACATCAAGAACAAAGAAAGTCAGAGAAGCCATTTTAGTGAGCTGAAGAAGAAATAATAAGTTGGTTTCCCAACTGAGAGGAGATTCTACAGGCTGTAGGAGAGCCACATGCAAAAGGGAGACAAGAAAGGAAAGAACCGAGAAAATTTAGGCCTCAGCCTAAAGAGTTCTCCAGAAACCAAGGAAATGGAGGCATGGGGATACATCAATGACCTGCATTATTTTATCTAGATTTATTGCCTGTCTCACATGGTACTACAAAAGAGCAATCAATTTAGAATCTCTTTTGAAAGGCCTTTGCGTTATGAGCTTTAAATGCTATAGAATCATAGAATCATAAGCGTTGGAAAAGACCTCTAGGATCATCTAGTCCAACCATCAACCCAACAACACCATGCTTTCTAAACTATGCCCTGAAGTGCCACATCTACATGTCTTTTAAATACCTCCAGGGATGGTGACTCCACCACCTCTCTGGGCAGCCTGTTCCAATGCCTGACCACTCTTTCGGTAACGAAATTTTTCCTAATATCCAATCTAAACCTCCCCCTGATGCAGCTTGAGCCCATTTTCTCTCATCCTATCACTAGTAACTTGGGAGAAGAGACCAACACCCACCTCACTACAGCCTCCTTTCAGGTAGTTGTAGAGAGTGATAAGGTCTCCCCTCAGCCTCCTCTTCTCCAGGCTAAACAACCCCAGTTCCCTCAACCTCTCCTCATAAGACATGCTCTCCAGACCCTTCACCAGTTTTGTTGCCCTTCTCTGGACACGCTCCAGCACCTCAATGTCCTTCTTGTACTGAGGAGCCCAAAACTGAACACAATATTTGAGGTGCGGCCTCACCAGTGCTGAGTACAGGGCGACGATCACTTCCCTACTCCTGCTGGCCACACTATTCCTGATACAAGCCAGGATGTTGTTGGCCTTCTTGGCCACCTGGGCACACTGCTAGCTCATGTTCAGCCGAATGTCAACATGTAGCCACAGAGAGGCTAAAGCAAACTCAAATTGCTCATGTGGCTGGACATGTGGGAAGGGGAAGTCCTAGGTTTAGCACTGCTTCAAGAGTACCTGTACCAAGAAGCTGTGCATTGCAGAAGCCAAGAAAAGAGTGGGCTGGACTTCACCCATGTCAAAGACAGCTTTGAAGTGCATAGGTCCAACATGTGAAACTAAAACACAGACATCTAGCTACACACCTCTCTTTCTTTCTTTCTTGCCTTACATAACTGGCCTTGTCCAACTTGAGGGAGAAATGAGTTGGTTATTCACCATTAATGGCCTTTTCCTTGGGTGGGTCTCATATTTCTGGATTCACAGGCTTCATGTGGATGATCCTATCACTAGGCTGCTTTGCCCCATGCCTGCTAATTGGAGCCTATAGTGAAACTCAGTGGAAGTTCAGAGTGGCTGAGATGCATTCAGATCCACCCATGTGTGAGTGGTTGCTGGCCTTATACAGCCAGAAGCAAAAAATAGGCCAGGACCTGTAGGTCAGTCAGTAGTGTACAAATAGTACTCAAAAACTGGAACTTGCTATGGGCTCATTTAGCATTTTGAATAAGCTTCTACTTAGCAACTGTTTAAACCTTTAAGCCTATTGAAGACATACTGAAAAAATCTTTGTCCCACATTGTTCTTTCCAGTTCTCTCTCAGTATATTGCTTTCCAAGAATCTCCAACCACAAAAAAAAATCTGTTTTCCTGCTGATATTTTATAGATGTGCATTTCTGACTTTTCAAATCCAGTGTTGACCAAGTGCCTTTTTCTTGACAGAGTGAACCACAGGGTTCATGCATGCAGCTTCACAGAGTCCCAGCTGATGTCAGACCCCCTCAGATGTTTTGTGTACAGGCTGGAAAGCCAAACTCTTTAACCTCAAGAGTGGTCTTGCATGAATTAGAGGGTTGTGGTTCTGGCTTTTTCTTCATTACCAGTAAGCCAAGTTGATCTATCTGATCAAAACTGGCAACTCCTTTGCTCAATATCTTTATGACTATAGTTATGTACCACTTAATGTTTTTTCTGCCAGATTTGTCTCCATATGATCACACTTCATGCCAACATGAGATACTTTGTTAGGAATTCATAAGTACTTCAGCCAATACATTCCCAAATCCAGCCACACTACTTCTATAATTCTTGTCTATTTAATATCCACTGTTGTACTTCATGTCCGTATCTAAGCTCTCTCTTGCTATTAATATTATCTGGATAGTCATTAGATTATTAATATGTTATGACCATTGCTTAGCACGATTTCTTTGCTCTCTCTTGCCTCTCTACATTATCTGTTGTCAGATACTTGTCATAAGCTGTTTGCATCATAGAGTAAATTTTTGCATGTTTTTTGGCATGTAAACCTAAGAGAATCTTTTTTTCATACCCATAGAAATAGCAAAATCAGTTACAACATCAGCACCAGTTCTGTTTTTTTGTTATAAAGCAGTAGCTAAAACCAACTGATGTGGTTAGTATTAAGTTGTCTTGGTGCCTGTTGGAAACCCAAGTTCAAATGCTAAGTAACATTTGATAACAATTACAGAACACTAATTATTTTCCTATTTGGACTAATGAGCAGATTTTCTCAACATTCTTGCATATCATCTGTCATAATGAAGCCATCCATATTACATTGCATTTGGCCAAAAATTTCTGAGACATCCTGATCTTTTTTTATTCATTGGTCATCACTTTATTTTCACTCTGACAATACTTATTTTCCATTCCTGGATCAAAGCCATGCTTAAAATTTAATACACAAATTTGTTCCCACCTTTAATTCTTAAATACTTTGGTATCTTAGTATTCTGCAAGGTACACAACAAACCTGGTTCTCAATTATGCTAAGGTGTTTTTTTTTTTAACTACTCTTCTATCTAAAAGGATCTTAAACTTTATGGAAACAGCCCCTTGAGACTAACTCCTGCATGAGAAGCCCTGTAAGCAGCACAAGAGCTCTAACTCCCTGGCCCTGCTGTCAGGGGGGAAATACAAAGACAGGAATTTGTTGTGCTGTACAAGTTCTTCGCTTTGCATGACTGTTAGTAGGTCATGGGAATCAGAGCCCTTGGGTGCCTGAAATTCATGGCACAAGCATATCCAGTTGAATGCAGAAAGTACAAATGTTTCACAGTGAGAAACATGCACATGTTGCTGTCAGGTCCCAAGTTAGCTGCTGCAGACATTCCTTATTATTATTATGGTTTTTTGAAAAGCTGTCATTTGTGTGGTAATTTTCATATGCCTGAAACTGTCAGCACAGAGGTACCCGTTTTTTGCATTCTGAAAACACGACAAGGCCTGCATTTGTTTCTCACACTGGCTTGATGGGTGTAATGCATCCAAGCCATTCAGAATGCATTCAGTACACCATTATTTTCTAATAAGCAATCATAGTCCTTAATGTTTAATGAGAAATGACAGACTTATGATTTAAGGTATGCCTAGGCTTGTTTCTGTGACTGCAGCTGTTTTAAGGATCTGAATGTGATCTACATTTATTTTCTGTTGATTTCAAACTCTCTGATTTGGAAGCACTTTTGCTGGGCTTTACAATTTGTACGTCTATCGTGTTTTGCCAGCGAGCCTGGCTTAAAAGACCATCATCCTAACAAAAAATCTACAAATGTAACAAATTTAAAACACAGAAATTTGTCTTGGCTGCTCCATCATATTCCCTTTGGCCCTATTTGGATTCTTTTCTAGCTGAGAATAGTACTGTCATGCATCCAAATACCATGATGGTAGGTGCATACAAATCTTTTAAATGAAAATAACCAATACATGTAGTCAGTGGTAGAAAAATATTGAATAAAGATGATATGCTTTGGCCAATGATCACAGGAAAATTTCTAATGAACTGTTATGTGGTTTCTAAGATCAGGGAAAACAGGGCTCGGGGGTTAGAATTTGTTTTTTTTTTTTGTTTAAAATTTTGCCTAAAGGATGGGTATGCAGCTGTCAAGACAGAGCTTACAGTCTGTGGGCAGACAAGTCAGTATGGCTGAGACTGGAATTTGTTGGTCCATAGCACTGACATGTTTCAAAGCCATATTATTTTATCTCCCAGCAGAGTAATTAATATTACGTATAAAACGAGCAAACAAAAATTCAAAGCCTCCTTCTCTTAATGTCCCATCCCCCCCAATCCTACAGAACCAGACTTGAAGATTACAAGATGATAGAATCACCATTTCCCAAGCAAATTCTATTTTGATATGTAAGCTACCTGGTGCAGGGCATCCTGCTGTTAGGAGATCAACAATTTCAAACAGCTTTTTGAAACAGTTCCAGAATGCATATGGACTAGAGAAGCAAACTGTGATTGCACAGCCAACCTTGACTGTGTAATTTTCCAACTTTTGAGTTCTTTACTTTGCAGCTTCAATTTTAATTATAGTGAAATTATATAATTTGGATGTGTTATTTCATAAGAATATTTTAAGGTAAGATTAAAATTAATTATAATTTGTATATATGATGTACATGTGCAAGAAAAGAACTTGTTTAATAGGTTTTGCTCAGCTGTAGCAAAGGAGAATTTTAGAGAAAAAAGATACTTTTGAAGCTTGAGGGTGTTTCTTTTGCAATATATCAAAGCCATACAGCAAATAGTGAAGCTGTGAGAGATTCGTAATGGAAAAATCACAAGACTCCTTTATCATGGAAAGTATTAACTAACGTAACTGCGAGGGAGGATACCAGTTTCTATGTAATAGTCCTGAGAAAGATACCTGGTGTTACTTGACGAAAGAATAGCAGCCTAGTACACATATTACACTTCTGAAAAAATTATTGAAAGCTTCTAAAAGTCAGGGTGTCAGTTCTGCTAGGAGGAGAAACCCCTGGAAGCTCTTGCAGCAGCCCTTAACAGCCATGTCTCCATGATACGGGTGTCAGAGCCTTAACCTGCTGGATCACCAGGCAAGGCAGATTGAAGCCAGTTTAGAAATCAGTATGAGGCATAGCCAAATTAGCAAAAGCATGCAGTGGTGATTTTCTGCCAGCACGTGTCACTGGTATCCTAGACAGCTCCCTGCTTGTCTGCCCTGTGCATACCAGGACACCAGCCCTGCTGCACAGCAGGAATATTTTGGGGCAGTTCAGTTAGACGGGGCCAGCTTTCCATTTCCAAGGTCAACTGGTGACCCAGGAAATAGCTTCATAAAAAATATCATGCCACCAGCAGGCCAAAATGCCCCGGGAATCTTGGCATTATAAGTACCATGCGCTATTTTTGCCTCTCCCTTGAGCAACAGAAATAGCAGCAACAGTGTATACCCATCCTTGCCATGCCTAGCAGGACTGGGCAAATGATGCAGCTGCATCAAAGCTTGGCATCAGCTTTCTGTTCACCGTGGACCACATAGAGAAGGCAGGAGGCAAGAGCCAGAAAATTGGAAGCATGGATCAACAAAATAGTTGCAGCACACACAGGTGTGTTCTACAAGAACTTCTCCAAGGCAAGGAAGGGAAATGTTAAGCTTTTCCCAGCAGAGCTGATGTGTATAGGTGTCCAGTACAGCTGGTTTTAGCCTGGGGCTTGATTCTGGCTAGACTGTAATGGCATCTGCTGTAATTGCTGCATGTAGATATAATGGCCAAGGTCTGATGTCAGTGTCCAAAAAGAAAGAAATGCTACAGGGCTCTGGAGCCTGCTTCAAAGGGTAGGCAAGAACTTGGGGTGAAAAATGGATAAGGGTGGAGGGGCGAAAAAGCTTGCAACCTTGTTGCGGCAATGCTGACAGCGAAAGGTAGCATGCCGGTGTCTTTTCAGCACACCAGTCTTGCCAGGAGGAGTTTGTACTAGATAAGTCCTTTCTTTTATTGTATTTTTAATATGGTAGCAGAAAACCTAAAACTGAATTTATAGCTTAGGGGAACCATAGCTGTCATTGAGCTGTCAGTGCTCAATGCCACTTGCCTCCTGTATGTTGGACTGTGAACTGCTGCCAATGGAGAACTTGCAAATATTTGCTTTTGCATCCTTTGCTAGAAGTGATAGGTTGTCTGCAGGCGGGGGGGTACAGCTGGGCTGCTATGTCTCAGACCACTGCACCTAGATCTGGCAGAGGTCACCTGTATTACTTCTGCTCAAGCAATACAGTTTTTTAAGGATTCTCTTACGTGGATTTGTTCCCATAAATATGAAAACCTAGAAAAAAGAGAAAAAAGAACTGCTCCAAATCAACTGCTCCCACTGAAGAGTGATCAACACACCAATCCTGACCATAGGATCAAAGATACACATGTAGACTATTAACAGGGATGTAAGTACATTAATATTGCTGAAACCAAGCAGAGACTATTTGTTCCAGATTTACAAAACAGAGCAGCTTAATTCTCAACTTTCTGAAGCCAAAATGTCTGGAAATTCCAAAATTCGAGATGTGAAAGTGGTGTGCAAAAAATTTAGAAGTGTTGTATGACTACCAGTGTTTGTATGCCTTATTTCTGATCTAAATAATATTTAACCATAAAGCAGGGCAACACCAAGTAGGACTAGAGAGAAGGTTATTCTAGGGCCATGATAGGACCATGATTACCACCTTGTAATACTGGTGGTAAGGAGACAATGTGAAATACTAACCCCTGCTTTACATGTTATGTCTTGTAGAAAGCCTGAGATGTTATAAAAGAGTTAGTGAACTGACAAAGCTTTCAGGAAAGAGTTAAGAGCTATTTTTGTATGTCACATAGCCAGCAGGGGACTTAAAGAAGGGACTAATTTTTCTCAAGAGTTAAGAAAATCAAAGGAGTTAAGAAAATCCCTGCCAAGGTGGACAGGTGAATTTCATTTTGTTGCTTGTGCTCACAGGTGTCTGGATTGTTGACAGGTTTTGTTTGCTTCATGGTAATTTTCCTCTTAAGTTTTTTGTAGATCTAAAATTATTCATTTCTAATCAAATTATACTTTTTTAAAAACTCAGGCAAAAATATTATAATTGCATTTCTGATGAAAAAAAAAAAAAGAAAAAAAAACCCACCTCCAAACCCAAAACTGAAAATGAAGGGAGAATTCTGTAAAAGCTAAAGGAAGCGGTGGTGATCCTTGTAACTAGTTACAATGGTTATAATAAGGATATATTTCTAACCAAGTACACATGCAGTTAGGCTATTCCCCAGTCTAGACATGATGCAGGTTTAGATTCTTTGGCAAGCAGGTAGTAGAACTAAGATCTTCTTCTGTGCAGGAGTTTCTAACTAGGAGGGTGTAGAGTGGTTTTCTCTCAGTCTTTACTGTCCAAGCCATTCCATTTTACATGCAAAACATAGATAATCTTTGGTTGAGTTACTCATTCTTTATCTTTTATTTTTCTGTTACTCAAGTGGGATCACACACTGAAGTTTTAGCCCACCATGACTGAATCTCTTGCAAGTACCGATTGCCCAGATCTGGGGCCTGACCTGAGCAAGCTGAGGCCCCTTGTAGCCTGTGCACCTTCTGGAGTTTCCTTTCTATGGGCATCAGGCCATGGGGGCAGAGGTGGGAAACAAACACTTAACATTTCCCCTCAATACTTGGAACATGTCTGCAATACGTGCCTGGAGCTGGGAAGTATTTCTGAGTCCCACCAGGCTCTCTGAGCCCATTCCTGCACCTAATCTCAGTCCTGAACCCTGTAGGCACCAGGAGCTGATAGCATTGTTTCAAGGGCAGGCACTACCTGATCTAAACAGAAGAGATAAGCCCTGTATCACAGCTGCTCCTGCAGAGCCTGGGCCACTCTTGCCTCCTTACAGGACTCATAGCAGGACCCCAGGGACGCAGTAGCAGGTGCCCCCGTTGGCACTAGCATGGGGATGGGCCTCAGAGCACCGGCAGGCAGCGTGCATAAAGTGGAGCAGGAGAGAAGGGGGACCTGGGGGAGAGAAAGAGGTCACATCCCCCTCTGCCGTCCCGCTAAACCCACACCTGAGTTTCATTATGTAATTGCCATATAGCTGACATCTAATTATGTAAGCTCACAGAAGGCCTGGACTTTTGAACTGAAGAGCAAAGGTCAATTTTTGCCACTAAATCAAGGTGGCGGAGGAAACATATGGTCCATAGTTGATCCCTCCTCCCTGTCCTGATTTATTAGAAACCAAGAATTGATTGTGGGAACCTTTGAATTTATATTTTCTGTATCTCGTATTCGTGATCAGGTAGGTCTCTTAAGAAAAAAAAACAACCACATAAAATACCAGCAAACCTTTATACTCAAGTTTCTATTTAGGTAGCTGATACTCTGATTTTTTTTACTTCAGAGAGCATTTTAAGCTGTAGTCTCTGACATTGCCTTCTGTTGAACTCTGCTACTGTCCATCCTTGCAAGCCCTCTAGGATTTAATAAGTTTTCATCCTCTATCCATATTCCATTGTGATTGCTTTTGGCCCAGATCCTGCACTAACATGGTCAAGAAATGCAAACATGATAGGAAAAAAAACTTCATAGGTGAGCTAAAAGTCCTTTTCTGGGTAATTTGTATGGTCTTTCCAGCTAGCTGTAAATAGCATCAAACCTAAGTGATAAGGATACTGCTAAATACGTTTTAATTATTGTCAGTTTTACAGTCATAAATCATTATTAAATCCCACGCTAATTTTTGGAAATGGCCTAGATTTTTTTGACTATTGCTGCAGTTTGTCTGGAAATTCTCCCACTCGCGGACCTTTGCTTGTTCTTCTTACTCCTGTCCTGACGTTTTCCCTGTCAAGTTGAGCTTCCATCTGGCTTGAATGTACACACAAAGTTACTCTTACTTCTTTAACAATGACCTAACTTGACTTCTGTCTGTGCCTGGCCTTTTTCTATTTCCAAAGGTAGATGAGATGTTGGAAGTTGTTGCAGCACTGCCTTTCAAGAGACAATATCATTGATCGGCAATTGTCTTCCCATATCAGTGCATTATTGCAATTCAATAATACTACTGATATCTATGGAGAAAGGCCAAGCACATCACTCATACATCTACATAGCTTAAGCTATACCTTTTAAATGAAATACAGCCACTGACTTCACTGGGACTTCCTGCTTCTAGAAGTATTAATGAAGGTGAATAAAATATTCAAATTACTTAACAGCTCATATTTTTTACTAGATGTTGACTTTCCAGTGACTATTTATCAGGCCTTTCTTTAATTCCATTTGGGAGCTTGGACTAGTTTGTCTTCACTGTTTTATACGTACTGACAAAATTCCCTTCTGCAGGAGGGAATTCATTCTTTAGGAAGGCTGTGATTTTCTTATGGTTTCAATTTTGATTTCTATTTATACACTTCCCTTGGTTAACATTATTCAGCCGCCCTGTTTGCTGTGTCATTTGTATGCAGACGATATTCGGATATCCTCTCAGTCTCTGCAGAGCCTACAAAGAAGTTTGATGTTTTGTGTAATTGCCTCTGTGATATTTAATCATGGGTAACTTCAAATTTTGTTAAACTTAACACAGACAAAACTGAGTTGCTATTGATTAGTTTACTGGCACAGGGGTCTCAGGTGTCATCTGTGGTAGTTTCCATTTGTGGTAGTTCTTTTATCCTTCAGATAATGCTTGTGACCTTGGGGTCACTGTGGATGTGGTGCTTTCTTTTGAAGCCTGCATCAATCACGTAATTAAAGTGTCTTACTACTGTCTTTGGAATCTAGCTGGGCTGAGACCTATGCTCTTTCTAGCCCACTTGCTAAAACTTTAATCCATATTTTGTTTGTCTGACTTGACTACTGCAGATCTTCTGTATGCCCTCCGCTGTTTGCATTAGGGACACAATCTAGCCGTTGAGGAATATGCAGTGCAAAAGTAATGAATTAACAACATTCATTGACTTCCATTCTAAGTAGAGGATTTATTTTTAAAAGGTGGTTAGACACTGGGTATCACTCGGCTTCTTCTTAACCTGGAGGCTTTTAATGATATTTAATTTAACAGGACACTCTTTCAAGACAGACCAGTAGAATTTTCACATGAATCCTATCAATTCGCTCTGCTATTGTTCAACTGGTTTCTGAATGTGGATAGCTTTAACTCATTAGAATTTCAAGATTGCTGTCACTTTGTATTATTAAATGCTATATATTTGCCAAGTTGCAGCAGCATTGGTTATGATTCCGTTATAATCCCGTCTTTACTTACTCTTCACTTTGGGGGCTAATGTTTTCCAGAACTACTGTCTACTAAAAGATGACTTGTTTCAGTTTCAGTAGAATTTATTTGAAACAATCCTTTTCTCAAATAGATGTTTTTACCAATACAATGTCATAGGCCACACTCTGCTCTCACTTATGTCTACAGAGTTCAGTGGGATTATACAGGATTAATGGAAGCCTTGACCATGATGGAGAGCTGTAAGACTTTTAAACAATCCAGATAAACCAATACAAGTATGTATGTAAACACTTATTTAACTTTAAAATATGTTTTACTTTATTTAGTTCAGGCTGATTCCCGGTAGTCTTAAACCACACTGAAACAAATGAAAATAAAAAGTGATGCAGCCTATTGTCCTGGTATAAAAAGCATGCTATATCTTTGCATTTTTGAAAGTTTAATGTGTAAACATAGCTTAACAGCAGGCTACTGCCACATATACCTAATTATGGTTCATAACTCTTCTAAAAGGTGAAGCATGTGAGATGAAGTATGCTCTGACATACAGTGAGTAAAGGTAAAAGCTAAAAAAGGTAATCCATGGAGAAGCAGGAAAACTGTCATCTGTATCTGAAATGATTCCCCTTAAAATCTCTTGAAAGGAAGAGTAACTTGGAACACCAAATGGATTATCAACCACATTCATGCCAGGCTGTCGAAGTAATGCACCTCTGCTTCTATTAGTTGACACTAAGAGTCACTCCTGAGACTCCAGGAGCCAGGAAGCTGTCTAGCATTCACATAGAACAAAGCCGACAATGGTACAAACATTATTTTTTTTTTCAGTTAGGTTCTGTAAATAAGCGCCTGAAACCATTCATTAGCATTGCTAAACGCAGTCTCAGTGTTTATAGGGCAGCCAAATAGGTGAATTTCACTGCAGCAAACTGCTACAGGAAAGATTCAGTTACACAGAATTAAGTGGAGTAGTCTACTGTCTGCCTTTGCTATGTTGCTTTTTGTCTACACGCCCAACTGTTATCCAAGGCTGTATAGGGTATACTTAGATGTGAAAATCGGATGTGTGGGATAAACCTAATGTTTTATTTATAGCAAGAGCATTAATATACAGCACACTATGCACTATGTGCAAGGATGGTCTAATGGCATTCTGGTGCAGCTTGTTCCTAGCTGAAATGTGAACTTTCATCTCTGACAAAGAAGTACTGGAACACTACAGCTTTCTCTGAAGTTGGATGCTCTTCCTGAATCATTACAAAATTGTCTGGCAGTCACTGCAAGTGTTAATTGCTGCAGTGAGAAGATAACTTAACCTACCTCTCTAATTAGAGAAAGTACACTGGCCCAAGCAAGGGAAATGTCTGAAGCTTTGCCTAGTTCTCTGAAATGGATCCCAGCAGTGAATAGATTCAGTTTTCAGTACCTGACCAGCACTTCCTGCCTTTCTTAAGTCCATCTGCAGCCTCTAGAGGCTATTGGACTTGGAGAAAAGGAGAGGTGTCCTCAAACTGCGAGGAATAAAGGAAATCTGAAGTTATGCAAGAAACTTTCCAGACAAGAACTTTCATGGGAAGGTTATTTCAAAGTCTCTAGAGAAGTGCAGGTTTTGTATCAAGGATGCAAAGCCTCATTTAAAGCTTGTGTAAGCAACCAATTTTTTTTCATTCACCCACAAATGCAGCTAATTGATTTTAATCGGCCATACATTTGCTCCAGGGTTTAAAACAAAAGAGCAAGTATTTTTCCAAAACATAATTCTAAAGATATTACTCACTTCAGGAAGCATTGCAAAGTCAGTTTCTTCCTTTCCACCTGGGCTCAAAAGTTTGTGGAAGCCATTCCAAAAACAAGAGAAGTTGCAAACTTCTTCCCACCACATAATGTAAGGGTCAAACACAAAACAAAAGGGGATATAACATGAAGAAGTATTTGTTCTGCATTATGATGTTCTGCTTTTTGGCAGCAGTAGAAGTTCAAAGAGAATTACTTTATCTCTAATATGGACATGAGTAATAGATGGCAGAATGTACTGAGACTTATATAGGCAGATTTATGAGGCATGCCAGAAAACAGTGGCCCGCCGAGTTTATTTAAAGCCATAGAATCTGAGCAAGTCTGCAGCAAGGACTACAGCATTCATTGCCTTCCTTGCAGTAAAACTGCCTCAAGCCTGCAAAGGTGAGTATAGAACCAGTGCCTCCTACCCAGAAGAAATTGGAGCCATTCAATAGTCTCAAAGGCTCCAACAGCTATATGAAAGTTCTTCCTTATTGAGAAAGCAGCCTTTGGTTTTTGAAGCAAAAGTCTCTCTGTTGCAAGCCTGTTTGACTTGGTTGAGTGTACAGTGAAACAGAGCTCTGTGTAAATACAAACTTCATTACAACAGATTTTTAAGATGGTTTGCTCACTTTGGTCAAATTCAGATACTCGGCATTTAGTCTATTTGCACTTTGATGTTTATATCCTCTAGTTGGTAAAAAAAAAGTTTGCGTGACTCCAGAAAAACATGCTCTAGGAAAGTATGAGAAAACCTCAGCATCCCTGAGGAGGAATGTAATGTTCAGCTGCTGTATAATGAAGAGAGGTAGAACTGGTATTGGAGTTACCATGCAGTAAAATATTCAGAACTCATAATGTTTCATGGGGCCAATGCCCCTGGGGAAAGAAATAAACTCTTTTCTATGGCAAAGCAATAAATATTTATATATCATATTGCCCAAAGACCTCCATCAGAAGGGACTGAGAGGGAGCTGAGTTTGCAGAAAATAAAAAGTGTAATCCTTCACTTGCAATTACAACCTGAAGATACAGACAGGCAGAGAGGAAGAGCACGTTCCTATCACATTTAAAGAAATTAGCACATTGGAGAATTTGCAGAGAATTTGGTAACTAGAAGTATTACAGGAGTGCTGATTTTCCCCCTTCTTTGTCTTCACACTGTTTAGCAGCAAATCATATATGAATTTTGAATCAACACAGTTGACAGATTCGCAAATTTTACTTTTTGATGGAGGGAAAACTGATTGCAATGCAGGTCTTTTCCTGCAGAATCTGGGTTATCTGAATAACCACTTAACCCTTAAGGACAGAAGAGAAGGAATCACATCCGTCTTGAGCACAGAACAGAAAACTTTCCCAACTTTCACAAATGCCCATTGACACGGTCCCTTCTTAAAAGAACATAATTGGTTGAGAAAAAGAAGAGAATCAAAGATTGCAGGGAAATCATTCTCTCCCACACAGACTGTGTTAAAGGTATTTTCCAAAAGTACAAGCCTTGTATACTTAAATGTAACACCCACAGCACCTATTCATAAGACACCACATGAAAGAAATAAGTTTCAACTTGATTTTCTACTTTGGGGAGTTTAGGCTATCTCCTTAAGACATCAAAGTGCCCAGCTACAGTCTTAAGTCAGACGAGCGAGGTTTGGAGATTCACAGGGCAT
Organism: Anhinga rufa; assembly: GCA_013400875.1. Classification (NCBI taxonomy): domain Eukaryota; kingdom Metazoa; phylum Chordata; class Aves; order Suliformes; family Anhingidae; genus Anhinga; species Anhinga rufa. The sequence continues at coordinate 26,621 of VZTV01079562.1, forward strand.
CACAAACAACACATCACTCACTGAAGGCATGAGAAGAGAAATTCTTTGCACATCTAGTGACTCTCAAATGCTCCTCAGATATTAATGAGATCGAGAGGGACAATGTTCATCTAAGATTTATTCACAATTTACAGACAGGGAAACTGAGGCATTATTATCATGAGCAAGATTTCAAAAATTGGTCTCTGATTTTGCAGGCATTGGTAGTTTTCCATCCTGAGCCAGACAAGGTATAAAGATGTCTGGGAATTTCCAAACAAAATTGGGTTTCGTTTCCTGTTCCATTAAGTGTGTCAAATTGTCAATAGCAGAAT
>VZTV01079563.1:0-20710 GCA_013400875.1 Anhinga rufa
CTGCACACCTGCACATGCACCAAAGGGGGGTTTGACTATGCGCCCATCACCTGACACTCTAAATGCCTGTAGCCCCCGAGCTCATCGAGCTCTCCAGTACAGCAGCAGGCTGCACAGCGGTGATCTCCCTTGAACAGGGATGTCTCTCAAGGTTACTCCTCAAGGCTGAGAGACCCAGCATCTGATATCTATGATGAGCTACGTGACGTTTTACATTACGCCTAAAAGTATATTTTATGCTAGCAANGTTCACCTCCGACAGCACCTCCACCGGTGATGTCCCCTCCCGACACACACAGCCCGGCTGCTAGCTGACACATCTCCCTGGCGTTTCCTTCTCCTGCCATAGTACATGTCCTGCACCTTCCACGCACTGGCCTGCATGGCGCCCAGTACTACCTCGCCACGCGCCTCTCTCGCCCTGCTGCAGCCTGGCTGTACCCACAACCCGTCGTGCTGCCCACTCCGTTCTTCCCTGCTCCGTGCCTCCTCTGTGCGGCTGCACGGCTACAACAAAACCTACCTGAGACAGAGGTCATGCCAGTTAGAAGCAGGAATTGCAAGTACACAGATACCTCCTGACCCTTATCAATCCTGGGGCACTTTGAAGCTTCCCTCCCCGCGGCAGCCACCGGCGCTCAGCCTGCACCAGCGTGACTCTCCCTCCAGCTGCCGGGACCCTCTCCACTCTCCGTCACAGCCTTCGTCTACATTAGGGATCAGGAAGGAACAGAGATGCTACCTCCTACGCTGGTCCCTGAGCCACCTCAGCTCCTGCTTGTGCGTGTCCTGCTCCATTCACCTTGTCCAGGCAGAACCGGCCAACCCCACCTGCTCCCCCAGGCAAGACCCCCTGCTCCGGCCAACTCACTCTGGGCAGAGACAGAGCTCTGCACAGACATGCATCAGCCTGTTTGCAAGGCCAGGAAACACCTGAGAGAGCTCAGCCTCCCCATCCCCTCTGCAGAGCAGGACAAGCAACGTTCAGAAAGCAACAGTCAGTTATTCAAGGAGATGGAGATGTCAATACTTACTAGAGGCGGCAAGTGTCCCTACCGATGTCAATGTACCACAACTTCACTTGGATTATACACCCCAGAAAGAGCCACAGGAGAAAAGATATGTAAGATTTGCTTATGAAATGAAACTAATGCCCAGCTCTTTGTAGATTTTACTCTAGTGGCCTGAAACCTTCAAAAACTCTGCTTGCCCGCACTGGCACACGTCCACCAAGAGCAGCCAACAGGGAAAACGACCGTGCTTTAGCTTGGAGGAAGGGGCACCCTGGGGACAGCAAGGGGGAAAGGGCAAGAACAAGGCAGATCTCAGCGCGATGGGCAGCAATGGCTACGCTTCCAAAGCAGCTGCTGCCTGGCCTAGAGACCACCCATAAAAAGGCAGCTAGGTTGAAGATCAGAGGAAAATCTTCCCACCATCTTTATCTGACTCTGCTCAACAGCTGAAAGCCTAAAGCGGCCTCGACGCTGGAGAAGGCTGCGCAGAGCACAGCGCACAGCGGGGCCAGGCTTGGCTGGGCTGCACAGCAGGGTACGCCACGGTTCACCAGTGCCCTGGCTGTGTCCGGGGGGAGCCCTGGATGGGAGAGGAAAAAGCAGCAGGGAAGCCAAACGCTTGAGCGAGGCCCTTCCTAAGCGAGGGAATATGCTGGCTGGTAGCTACCGTAGCATGGTGGTTCACCAGGTCTCAAGCTTCCACGGCTTCTTAATGAGCTGCCTGCAGCTTCAGGACCTGCCGACACCGCCTGGGAAAACCACCTTAAGTCACCATTGATAAAAATAAAACCCTGGCCTAGCCTAACGACTCGCCAACACATACCCATTCCCTGAGCTGCCCGCCAGGCTTTCCTCCAATATGGTGATCCACAGGATTAAAACCTGCCAAAAGCTGTACCAAGAAGATGCATCTTGTGGGTCCACCTTCCTTTAAGAGAAGGCCCTAAGCTGGGGGAGACCAGCAGGCTGAGCCCAGCAGCAAGTGCTCCTGGAAGAGGCCTCTCCAGTGGTCTCACAGCCTCTTCCCACCGGGAGAACTTACCTTGGAACCAAAGACAGCTCCAAATGGAGAGAGCACTCCCACCCCAGTCATAGTAAGAAATCCTAGTAAGCAGGAAAGAACAGGAGCACTAGGGCTCAAAGTAGAGGCATCATCTGAATCAGACCCTCCACCTAGCTTATCAGGTATGAAACTAAACGTTAGGTCCTCCTTTAACTACTATGAAAGGTTTGACTCAGTGGGATTTGGAAAGAAAGTCCCAGAAGTGCAGTCTCATGGGGAGACCACAGCTGGGAACTTCCCAGGAAAACACAGTCATTTAGGGTTTTCCAACGTGGTGGAGGATTGATCATCTGCTTTTTTCCGGAGCGTCACTGGCTGGGTATTATCCACCTCTACAGATTTTCCCAGGTCGCAGCAATGTGGGAAGGTGGCCTGTGTATACCCAACATAGTGGTGAACACGAATCACCAGCCTGTCAACTTTGCCCAGATTTACTTTTGACGTCAAATAATCTTAAAGGTGAGAGAGAACTTCTGGCTTTGCTGGGGTAAACTTGTTTTCCAAGTTCGTAATAAGGAACTCGACACCTGAGAAAAACGCAGAACCACAGGGAGATTTACGCCAGAGGGAAGGCATGCCAGCCAGAGGGACCTGGACAGGCTGGAGGAGTTGTGCCCATGTGAACCTCATGAGGTTCAACAAGGCCCAGTGCGAGGTCCTGCACCTGGGTCATGGCAATACCCGGTACCAGTGCAGGCTGGGGATGAAGGGATTGAGAGCAGCCCGGCCGAGAAGGACCTGGGGGTAACTGGTGGGTGAAAAACTGGACACAAGCCGGCAATGTGCGCTCGCAGCCCAGGAGGCCAGCCGTGCCCTGGGCTGCATCCCCAGCAGCGTGGGCAGCAGGGTGAGGGAAGGGACTCTGCCCCTCTGCTCCGCTCCGGTGAGACCCCCCTGGAGCGCTGCGTCCAGCTCTGGGGTCCCCAGCACAAGGAGGACACGGACCTGCTGGAGCGGGGCCAGAGGAGGGCACAGAAATGGTCCGAGGGCTGGAACCCCTCTGCTAGGAAGAAAGGCTGAGAGAGTTGGGGTTGTTCAGCCTGGAGAAGGCTCCAGGGGGCCCTTATTGCAGCCTTTCAGTATACAACATGGAGAGAGGATATTGTGTCGCTGAATTTGTACTCCTCACAATGGCATTTCAATATATAAATGGAGCTTACAAGAAAGACGGAGAGAGACTTTTTACCAAGGCCTGTAGTGACAGGACAAGGGGCAACAACGGGCTTAAAGTAAAAGAGGGCAGGTTTAGACTGGACATAATGAAGAGATGTTTTTCGATGAGGGTGGTGAGGCGCTGGAGCAGGTTACCCAGATGCGGATGCCCCATCCCTGGAAGTGTCCAAGGTCAGGGTGGACGGGGCTTTGAGCAACCTGATCTAGTGAAAGATGTCCCTGCCCTAAAGTTCCTAACAGAAATAACCTAACAAAACCAAACAGAAAACTGTCTGCAAAGCAGAAACATGATAAAAAGCTCAATGTTGTTTATTACTATATCATAAAGGTTAAGAAAGCAAAGCCCATATAGCTCTTATACATGACCTCTTTCTCTACAGAAACAGGAATGATACATGTACAATCTCTTTCCAGAAAAGCAATTTCTCCTGTCTATAAATCATGTTCTTATCTCAAATCTGTCATTTATGCCTTTGCAGATGAGATCTATGGAGAGAGGCTTAATCAGCTACTCGACACACTTTTTGTCTCTTGGTTAATGTTACACGCACACAGGAATATCAATGGGCCACCATTTCATTGAAGATTGATGTTGACATATACGAGAAAATAAGGATAACATACGTCTTGCACTAATAGCCAAGAGTGCTGGATTAATTACTGTTTCACCAAAAGCAACCCTCTAAGATCCCTTCAACATGAAAGTATACAGTGACCTGCTTCCTTCACTCCCATGCCCTGGCCGAGACAATCCCATGCCTTGCACAGAAACTAAGACGCCTCAGAGAGTAAGAGGTTTCTTTTTAGACACTCATTATTACAGGCTCAATTAAAAAAGAAAAAAAGATGGTATTTTAACACAGTTAAGACTAACAACCCAGACTAAGGCTTTCAGAGGTCGTTTAAGCAAACCTGTCCTGTTTCACACTGGGACAAGACCACAAGGATCCACGTGGGTCCGAGACACGGTGCCTAGCACGAGGAAAAGGTGATAACTTACAGAACACCTCCGGAGCTATCACAAGCGATGCTCCGTGAGCTTGGTGTCCTTGCAGAGTCTGAGCTACCTAATGAAGTCACTAAACTCATTTAGCACTGTAATGTTTCACTACAAATGTATTGGAAATAGAATTTTTTAAAACATTTGCGTCTTCTTCCCTGTTCTGAGCATTGTCAGGAAAGAAGCGACGACGGAAGTAATTTCTTCCGGACGCATCGGAACACCACGCATGGCACTGATATGCTGCACAGGTGACTTTAGCATAGCCTAGCCTTCGAATCCCTCGCAGAAATCAGCGTACACGCCTGATGGACTGGCACTGGCACGCTGCGAGGATTTGGGGAGAATGTGTGTGTTCTCCAGCTTGGGGCTCTACTTTTGAGACAGACACCTGAATATTGCAGAAGAGACATTTGAGAAGGAGCAGCTGAACAGGACTTCAGCATCGTACTGACAGCATGAGTGAGCAAGATGCTGTGGTTGCAAGCTAACCTTGCTCTTTACTTGCTACTCTACGGCTTGCGTATAGAGTCCTTTTTCCTAGGAATAAACAAGCACTTCAGAATACACTTGTCTTTTACCACTGCCTTCACCTGGGTGGGTGTCATGAAGCATCTCCAGACCCTCAGCTCTGCCTAATCTACGCAGACACAGGCACGCTCCCGCAGGATGGCTGTGTGCTAGAAGTACCGAGTGCAATCCACAACTGCGAGCCAAAAGAAAATGGTTTTCCAGAGAATTACCGGGCAAGATTAGGCAAAAACTTCTTCACTCAGTGCCTTCCCCACCTCAAGAGGGTACATTCACGACTGGCTGCACAGGGCTCCGGAAAGGCACACGACAAGGTCCAGCAGTCAGCAACCTTTGCTTTCCAAGCAAGGGAGCCAAAACAAAGAAAAATGAAAATCCAAAGCTATCGGGCAGCGTAGGATTTCTCGCCCAAACCTGACTAATCGGCAGTGCGTGCAGGCAATACCCTCTCGGCTGTTTACACATCTATCACAGGAACACTTAGACAACGGTGCCAAACGCCCAACTCCTTTCCGGTCGCTCAGCCACAGCTGCCATGTTATGCATCCGGATTGATATTCCCGGCATGGCTTTGCTGAACACCAGCAACCCACCGGGCTGAAAACCTTCTTAAGGTTACGCTGAGATGAGAAAGTACCTGCTTTGCCTTATTTCTGGCACATACATGACAAGATCAGCTCCAAACTGCTAGTGTTTCTGCAGTGAATAAAGAATATTTCTGAACACAGCGGTGTCTCCCTGGATTAGGATAAAAGGCAGGTATTTTTCATAGCAGTTCTCTTCTAACACTTCAGATCTGGGTCCTGCTACTTCAGAGAAGTCTTTATTGCCAGTGGTAAAAACTGATTCACGCTCCACCCTACTTTAAAAGCTTGATGAGCAAGAAAAATACCATTTCTTGCTCTTTCCTTCAAAACTACTAATACCCCGGGGTGACAATACTCCTGTTACCACTTTGAGCATTAACCTTTCCAGGGAAGGGGCACAGAAAGGAGACTCCAGCGGAGGCAAGCTCTGACCAGGAGACCCACCACGGGGCTCTTCCGCCACTCCGGGTAGCCCTCCATGTTCCCAGGAGCACGGCTATCTCCACCGTCTTCCTCAGGCCAGACAAACAGGCTCCGCTGCCAGACGCAGCCAAGCAACAGGACATCCCTACCATGCAGGTGGCAGAAGGCAGCACGTATTTCATCACAGGCTCCGGGGCAAACATCTCCCAGAACCATCACTTCCCCAGGAGACAGCCTCTCTCTACCTTAGCTTTATTTCTTCTGACATTGTGCCTGACTCCAGTAAGATTTGATAAGGGACTGAGAACTGTCCTTGCTCTGGCAGTTTGAGTGACATGCCTCCTTCCATCAGCCCCATCCTTGTCACCACCTTTAAATCCCGTATTTCACTAGCAGTGTTGCTGCACGGGATAAATACACAATCATGAGAACATCCTCCTCAAGTTTTCCAGACTGTCCAGCTGTGACTTTTATCGACAGACTTGAGAGGTGGAAATATTGTGATAAAACAGATCTCTGATGACGCTTAGGGTTTGTTGGGGTTTTTTTTAACATCCCTCTAGAAACCCCTCTTGCTTGAACACGAAAACCAGCAGAAAACAGATCAATGATTATTATTATTGTGCACAACTTCGGTCAGCATACAGATCTCAACGTATTGCTACTAGTAACACAAATACCAAGAGAAAATTTATTACCTGTGGCAACAAGAGACGACCGAGTAATTCCCATCTCACACTGTGAATTAAGGTGTTGTTATCCACATGAGCATTGTGCAAACTTAACATCAATATCCTGACAAGAAAGAGACTGTGCTGGAGGATCTAACACAATAAAAAATTACCAACCTCTGCTTGTTTGCACCACACGCTGATGTTCTTACGCTGAGCTTTCGTGAAATGGTCCCAAGCCTTTTGTTTGGAGGCAGAATGGTACACGGCCACTATCTGCTCGACTGTAGTATCAAATCAGCAGTCAAATCAGGCCAGAATATCATCCAGAGAGGGCGAACAAGAGGAGTAAAGGAGTAAAAAAGTGGAATCAGGCAGGTGGTTTGGCTAACCTTTTCTTATAACACTGTACTGTGCTGAAGCTATGCTCAGGGAAGGGACTCTGTGCCTGGAAAGAAAAGTGTGGACTTCACCAGGCCAGCGTCAAATGCTCACAGAGCAACAGTCACCTGAGAAAATGGCATCTGCTCTCAACCGGAAAAAAAGGAAGGCACACGCTGCGCTGAAAAATATTCAAATACGCGGCGCAACGCTGCCTACGAGCGTAACACGTACCCCCGGGCAGCACGCGCTCTCTGAAATGGGATGATTAAGTACAACTGTGAAAGCTGGCACTTCGGAGGCTCTTCTGCCCTGTGGGTGCAGGCCCAAAGAACAGTGCCACGGCCTGAGCACGACCGCATCCCGCCCGCACACGCCACGGAAGGAGGATTCTGGCATCAGCCATCAGCTTCTTTTGCTCCTGAGATCTATTCCTTCTATTTCTCTAGAAAATTTGCAGAGGTTTTTTGGAAATACAAAGTGCCTCTCCTCAGATGAGAACTCACCCAACAGCAGAACGCACATCTACCTGATTTTTTTTTTTTATGCTTGTGACGTTGTAGTAAGGCATAATTCTTACAAAATAAAATCAGCTCTCTGCTACCTAGATTAACCTAAGAGTGGCTGAGATATCAGTGGGTGTCTTACAGAGCGGAGTTGCGTGCTACTGTCTATTACTACTTACTCTGCAGTGCTTATTGTATTTCCCTCGGGATCGTGCGCCCATATTTTTTACCATGAACAGAATTAAAAAAAAAATATAAAATAAAAAAGTCAAGTATCAAACGAGTAGCAGCCAAAATTATTGAATATAAAACCAAAAATTAAGAATGTTCACAACCTAGCCAAGAGGCTCAGGGAGACTTGGTATAATTGTGGAGAAGGTACTCTTAAAAAAAAACAACACTATTCAGACTTACTACAGAAAGGATGTGTAAAAGGCAACGAATGGTTTGAGGAACTGTTACAGATCACACCTTGGAGCTCATATAGCCCATGCTTCTCCCTTGATTTCATGGTTTAATAAAGTACTGGGATTTGAAAGACCCAGATTTGAAAGAGGTTAAAAATGCTGTTCTGCAACAGGTTTTCAGTTGTGACTGAGAACAGGGTGTTGGGAACACTCTGCTGCATCCTACCTTTGGTGAATAAATCCTGTTAACTTCGCTGAGGCACCAGATTACCAGGAACTTACCTTGACTGTGCACAGAAGTGGAGTTGAAAAGATGACAGAACTACTAATAGAGTATAATTAGAAGAGGAAAAAAATTAAGAATTCATTCTCTCCTCCCCCCAGATGTGGGCTCTTACTCCAATAAAAAGTACCACAAGAAACTTTTGCCAAGTTAATGATACATGCTTATAAATTAACTGCAGCTGCACAGAAGTGACTGCTACTTCTTTTCCTGGAGCCCTTTTAGTGCGGCCCCTCCAGACTCTGGAAATTAAGCATCTTCCCTACCACAACAGACAACCAACATCCAGCGCGGAAACACTACTCACACTGAACCAGAATCCCTGAGAGAGCAAGTTTGAATTTCTCTTTAGCTTCTTCCATCTCCTTCTCATGAGCTGCCTTCTCGTTCACTAGTCTGCGGATGTGGCTGTTGGCTGACTGGATCATGGAGTAGAAGTTGTTGGCAGTCCTCCTGTTCACTTCTCCACGCTCTATCCAGGTCAGCAAGGTCTGGATGGCTTCCAAGAACTTCGTGTCATCTGCAGCAAGAACGAACGCCTTTACACCACACAAGTACAGGGTCACCTGCACAGCTTTTAGATCCTTTCCCTTTACATCCTTTTACATGAACAAGGATGGTTTGGAAGAAACTGTTGTACTCAAGTATGGGCTTGTTTTTACAAAAAAACAAACAATTCTGGAAAGGAGATGGCTAGGAGAGCTGCTACGTGCGGGCTGAGGGCTCGGTCTGAACAGGCTCTGCAAGGTCTAGATGGCACCGTCGTTTCAGTTCAGCAAGACGATCACTGGCGAATACAACTCTCTGTCCCAGCATCAGCACAGAAGGGCGGCTGTGACCCACAGAACCACTTACCTTTCAGTTTCTCAGCGACAACGCTGCACTCGTGGTCGGAGTAATGGACGACGGGAGGCGGGGAGGGCGGGCGGAAGCGCTCCTCTTCCAGCCTCCTGCGATGGCGCTCCTCTCTTGCCAGCATCCGCTGCTTACACTCCCACTCGTACAGATCATCCCGAGCCTGGGCAAAATCCACATGCAGGCGCCCAGTATCCTTCTTGTCAGTGCTGGAGCCCAGCCTGATGCGATAGCCTGGCAGCGACGACAGCAACGTTCAGATAGGACAGGTGACTTGCCTTCAGCTCCAACCACCCACCGGCGCCCGTCTCTCATTCCTACGGGGCAGAAAGCCCCTCAACAGAAGAGCTTACCGAAGAGTGTAGTGCACAGAGAGTGATGCTGGAGCAGGAAACATTGTTAGGGGGTTTGCTGCTATCTGCTTGTGTTTTGCACGTGCTAGACAAGATCTCACATGGGCTATTCCTCCTCTAAACGCTAGCAGGTACTGGGAACAGCAACTGTAGTTGTACACAACCTCTCGGGCTGTGGGACTAAGCCCAGCTGTTCGCATGGGGGAGGCAGAACTGCCTTGGATCCACGCTTTTGCAGACTCCAGAAGTCGGGGATGGGAAGGGGGGGAAATGAGAAGCGAGGCACGGCAAAGAGGGCAGCAGACGGATGGTGGTAATCTTTGGAACAGCCCCCATCACCCAGTGGGAGCGGGAATAACGCGAGCAAATGTGCACATCCACTGTGTGGGAACTCTTACCACCACCACGGTTTGCAGGACTCTCTCTCTGGAGTTTCACAGCAAACGTGCTAGAAAAGCACGATTAAGGAAAGCACGGGTGGGATGTATGGAAGAAAATCCGAACTACGTACAAAGAACAAACCCAGTAGCAGTGCTTGTGTGTGGAGGACACGGATGACCCTGAATGTGACCATGGCTTTGGGCAGGAGAGCAGGGAATGCCTGCAGCTAAAGAGGCTGGTTTGGCTATGTAGAAGGGGTAACTGCAAAGAGACACTGCTCTTACTAATGGGGCACTGCAAGTCTAACTCAATTCAACAGTCTCTGCAGTGAGACACAATGCTTAAAATCAGTCAAAACAGACTACGGGAAAGTTTCCATTATTTTATACAGTAAAGAGCACTTTCCACGCTCATCGTGACAATCTGACCCCTCTGGAGAGAGTACGGGCTTTGGAGGCAGTACACTGGTTTGTTAATATACTGAAAGAATGAATGTGGAAGGGATTTTAGCATGGAAATAGAAAGTATTACCGTGTTTTTCTAGAATGGTAAAGAGTCAGGTGGAGAGCCCAGGCTGCTCAGGGCAGGTGTAACCAGCACCGCAAACATGGGCTTGGCTGGAAACGCACTCTCTGCCAGCCAGGCAGAGTCTGCGAATACCAACCATGAGGTGCCTGTCCACCAGGAAGCAAACCTCTTAGAGCTCTACGGATGCAGAACAAGGGCTCCCTAGGCAAAAGGGGCCCACGTTTTCAGCTCTGATGACTGATAGGGAAAAAAATACTGATGAAAGTCAAGCACACCATCCAATTAACAAGCAATTGAGAGCAACTGCAAATTTTTATAGGACCCTTAAGCATTATCTACAGAATTGGCTGGACATTTTTCCAGGTACCTCATCCCAATATTTTGTAGAGGTCTGCAGTACCCAAAGTAACAAAGCATTGCTGTCTTTCCTATCAGGAGCTGTTTTCAGAAATTGAGTTAGACAGCAGAAAAAGCGGAGAACTGACCCAACATTAGACGAGTCTTCCACTTGGAACAAAGCCTATCGTTATAACTATAAAGAAGTCAGTACGTCTCTGTCCCAGAATTTTAAGCTACCGTCCGAGACAGAAATACACCTACCAGAAAGATAAAGCGCCTTGTCCACCATGAACTCCTCAGCAAAGCGGATATGACAGAAATTCTTCTTACTCTTTCGAATAGCTATGACTTCCCCACACTGTTCAAACACTTCCATAATGATCTGCTCGGTTCCATTTTCCGGCAGTCCTCCAACAAACACCGTCTTACACCCTGGGGGCCTCTCTCTTGTGGCTGGAGGGGGAAGGTCTGAAGAGAGCAGGAGAGAGACAGCAGAGCAGGTTAGTTTTTTGTTCGTCAGCACACGTTCCTTTCATCTGCCCACCGCTCCTGAGAGGCAACCATACCCTCCTGGCTTCCGCCAAACGTGCACTGAGCCACGCTGCAATCAGCCTTACCGAGCAGTAGATCTACAGCACTGCTGAGGTGCTATAAGAGAATAAGCACGCTTACCAGCCTGTTCCCAAACACGAGCTCTCATGAGCCCGAAGCCCTCCAAACACTCTCCTTAGCGCAAGCAAAGGCTCACTGAGCTCCTGCCGTAGAACACGAGCAGCACCACGACCTCAGAACTTTATCATGAGAGGTGCTATACAAGCACAGCTTAAAGGACTGTCCTAATGTAAAGAATATGTAGAAAACTTATAAGAGGATCCTAAAGGGCAAAAACCTATACAGCAGTCCGTAAAGGGTACAAAAGCATTAACGTTAAGGGAAGGTTATGAAACAAATGTAGACTAAAAAGATATTATGGAAGGAAGAGATGAAGGAAATGGGTATAGCCAAAAAGCGCAGAAGAAATTAGGGTTTTTTTACCTGTATGGCTAAAATGAACCACAGAACATAAAAGCAGGCTGAAAGTTAAGTCGAGTTTGCCAGAAGCAGGCTGACGAGTATGCTCACTTGCCCACCTGTAAGGCTGCGGCACGCAAAAAAACCTCTGTGAGACTGCCGTGACTTGGAGAGGTGTTTCTCCAGCACCCAACTCATTTCCATGCTCAGGTGCCCACCTGGCAAGTGCAGTGAGACCCTCCCGACTCAGCACGTGAAGGCTGAGAAGGATTATGCACTTGTTACCTGGTTTCTTAATATCCGGGAAATCCTAAATGAATTTCAGTGCTGAGATCCATTGCCCCTAGTTAAGTTCACAGAATTACACTACTTACATATTTATCTAATGAAATAGTTGTTCTACATTCTTTTAATAGTTTGGCATGTTTCCAGGAAAATTCTTCCAAAAGCAATTATTAGGATTATTTTATTTTTGTTCGGAAACGGCTCCTTTTGGTTCCCACATCGAGCCTGACCACTGACTTGCTACAGCCTTACAAAACAACATTCTTAACCTTCTCTTCTGCAAACCCCAGTTCTGCACCAACAGCTCCTTTTAACCTCCTACTCTTCCTTCACAAGAAGAGAAGCCGCGAGACAGCGCCTGGCCAGGAGCTCGCCCCGTCCAGTCCAGCTTGTGGCAAGAGCCTCCAGGAAGGACTCGTAAGCACTACGAGATGCTGAGGTTGCCCTCTCAGGATAACACTGACCACAACTGCTAGGTTCTCCCTGAAAACCTGAAATCCAAGTCTAATCCCCTTTCCAGTACCTTCATAACCTTCTCAGACATTCCCTCTGCCTACTTTGCTATCCATGCCAATTTTTCTTGGAAACTTCTTGAATTACCAGCCCCGATCACATCTCAACAGCAGTCTCCAGAGCCTCACATTTGTATTGAACACAGTTTGCACAGACCATATCTCAGATTAGGTCTGTCATAAGTACATGAAACACAAGGTAACAGCTGTAACAGAGGGTGCTGAACCCACACTATCTGCATTTTGCAAAAAATATGATTTTGGGAATAGGAGTTCCTTTAAAATTTTCTGCTAGGCTAGCTCAGAGGAAGAGAAATTTCCTCCCTGGCAAATATCCCTGACATGTTTGCCAGGGATTAACATTTTGGACTGCGATCTGTTCTCAGGGCCACACTAAAGGAGGGATTAACGCCGCAGGAGAACCAGAAGAGGACAAGAGTCCAAGGGAAACAGGACCGAGCACGTCTCACGCAGCCGAGAAGAGAAACGCATGGGTCTGGGTGAAGTCAAGAGCCAGTTTGGTACAAAAAGGGGAGGGAAAGGACTTCAAAGCAGCTAAACCATCACTGGAAGTCACCAAGAAATGCTAGCAGCCCTGATGGATGAGAAAGGGAGAATATGGAGAGCACAAACACAGGAGAAGGGGAGCAGGAGGAGACATGCATGCAGCAGCGCCCCGGTGGGAGTTCAGTCTACACCACGTACACAGACCTTAGGCTGAAAAAGCACTGTGAGCGTGGCTAGAAGAAATCTGGGAGGAACACGTACCTCGAAAGCAGTGTCCGAGTGTTTCTGTGACTGTTACTTGTTTGCCGGCATAAAGAGATGCACTATTCTGTTACACGTTCGGGGCCAGGAGGGGACTAACACTGCCTCTCCCTTCTAACACAGCGTTCGAAATTCTTGAACTAGCTCGTCAATGGGTATTTAATTTAAACACGCCACACTCCCCAAAGAGAGCCCCAACCCAAACCAAAAAAAAAACCAAAACAAAACTCCCCAACCCAAAACTGCTTCCAGAACAGCAAGACAGGTTTTCTTCTGGGGATGGTGAACTAAGAGATGAATCATCAGACTGGGCACTGCAACAGTTTTATTTAAACTGCTGGGCACGGGAGCACAACGCCTCCCACTGCTGGAGCCCACCAGGCTCGGGTGCCATCTGCTGGCACCTCCTTATGAATTAGATATAGACACGCAGTTACAAACATCTCCGCAACTCCTCTGCATAATGAAAGCGTCCTACTTCCAGTGAAGAGCTCTGCTTCTGAAAGAATTAAGCCCTTGTTTTTCCAAGGGGCCCCGACACCGCGGCCGGGCTGTGCAGGCACTGCAAGGAGAAGCATGCTCCTACCTTCCCCAGTTTGTAACTTCTGTCAGTTTTATACTCGAGAATTTATCATTAATGCTTTACTGAGTGGAACACTTCTCACCCTCTTGTCTGGCAATAAGCACAGCTCACGGGATCTGACTACTTCTCTGAAGATAACAAGCCAAGCAAAGCCCTGTTTGCAGGCAGAGCTCTGGAGAAAAATGGAGAAACAACTGCACTTGCTTCAGTTAGGAACCTAAACGAGAGTACTTAAACCTGTTAAAGTAGGACATGGAACAAAATTGTTGGTGGAAGAAAAACAGGCAAGCTCCAAATGAAGTGAGGCAAGGGTATGTGCAGGAAGGACTGAAATCAGTGGTATGGCTTTGTGGTTCAGTGTGAGATACAATGAAAAAAGAACACCATGGATAAAATCAAAAGTTACTTGGACCACAGAGCGCTGAAGGAGAGGATTTGGATAACACTAGAAATTTTAAAATGTTTTTTAATATCCTAAAAAGACATCACGCTATGAAGAACTCTGCGATTATGACATCAAATTCCTCAGGTAAAAGCTGAAGAACAAATGTATCGATAATGATACTGCAAATGACTGGTCAGTGCATTTCAGCAGGTAGTTCTTGAACCAATAAGAAGTGACACTTGAAATCCACGGGGCAGTAGTTTATAAGTATTATGGACATTAGAGATCAGCAAGCGCTAAAACAAATAATATTGATGGAGCAACCCCAAGGTGATCCACTTTAATTGAAATTAAAAGCTAAAAAAGCAATGTTTTTGCTGCGGGTTTTGTAACTGAAGAGGCCCTTATTTCATAGCAGCAACTTTAAGAAATTAAAAAGGAACTGGTCTGAAAAGTTCAAAGGACTTAATGTAATGGAAGCTTCCAATAAATGAACTAGAACCTGTATGGCAAAGCAAGGGAAAAAAAAACCCAAAACCCATGAGCCTCGCCCAGCAAGCCTAGCTGGATGAGTAATCACGCCAAAACAGACTTCAGAAACACACATACAGAGCCTGCAACAAGCAGGAAAGGAATTGATTTCCATAGAAATGTACACCTTAGAAGCAGAAAGAGTGGGGGCAAAGTGAGATTTGACCAAAAAAAGTAATCAAGATGATGTAGAATCTTTTAATGGAAATGAATACAAGTATCAAGACGTCCCTCAGCCAGAAAAATCCCAGAAGTCCAAAAACCAAAGAAGTGGGACAGACCGGGTGCTAAGTACGCAACCGGCACATGTCTCTTCTAACAGCAATAGCTAAGGATATCCTCCGGTGCCAACAAGTGAGATCTCCTACTTATCTCTATCACATCTACATTTTGTTGGCTGTTGCCCCCCTTCCTCTTCCCCTGCACAAGCCCAGCCAACTGACTGGTAATGATGGTATGATGGTTTTTCCCTGCTCTGGTTTTTATTATAGAAGTGAGAAGAAAGGGTCAGCCAGCTAGTTTAAAGGGGAACCTTGTTTCTTGCCATAACCTGGTGAGCCCTGACTGCCTGTTTCTTAAAGTTTTCTGCCTTATTTTCAACTGCCTCTACTCACCTTCCACCACATTCTGCAAAACCCAGAGCACAGACTCAGCACGGACCACACTGGCTGATCCAGTCCCCTTCCCTCCAAGAGCCTGCTGTCTCTGAAGCCTTAGATGACACATGCAGGAATGATGCCATGAAGATTAGAGTTCAAATATCCAGGGACTGGAACGCTTTCTTTCCCAGCCCTTATCAATCTAACAACCAAAAAGGCGATTTACTGAAGTGGCAAACACTCAGTGACAAGAATAGGCTCTTCCTATTGCTCTGGCACCTGCTTGCCAGCATCTAGTCATAGTGACTCACCCCAGAGCAACAGAAAGTAATGGCTCTTCTCTCACATACACATTTATACACGTATTCTATACAGACAGGCAGGCAGAAACAGGAGAAAACAGACAGTTACGTGGGTTAGGTGGGAAGAGAGTGCAGCTTTTGCAGTGAATGATCTCCTTCACAGCAGGCATGTCCGGAGGGATGGGAGGCGGGACTATCCCCAAGCCTGGCATCATGGGGTTGATCGGAGGGATTCCAGTCATCATCCCAAGAGCAGGATCGAAATCTAAATGGGGAAGAGAATAAAGGGAGTCAGGGAGTGGTTTGGACCCATATAGTGACTGTTTATTCAGACAGCAAGTGGAGTGCTCTCCCCACATGTGCCAGTGAAAACGAACTGAGTAAACAACAACAGAGAGGCAACATGGCAATACAGCTCACCAGAACTTTAGATCTGTGCCCTGAAAACAACTTTTTGAAACCTATTTTACTGTTGATTGCCTCAGCCAAATACATTTTCTCTGTTCAAATAAACTACTTCCTTTTCTACTCTGTAGACACCATCTCCCGTCTAGTGTCAAAACCTTCCCCAGAAAGGTTTATCCACATAAAGAAATCTGTGGCATACGGGAACAGTGTAAAACCTAGCCCAGTTTGGTTTCATTACGTAGTTTAGTAGTGCAGACAGCTTGTGACACAGGGTTAAGGGCATCACCTTGCAAACTAGGCAAGTACCAGTTTTCCTTTGGTCCTAAGCAGGCATCATTTCAGATGCTACTCATATCCCTAAGGCAGGCAAACAGTTTTGCATTCCTCTCTTCAAAACCACTACTTACAGTGATACGGATGCAAGACAGCTTTTAGTGCCCAGATTGGATGTTTGAGTTTGGTAGCTGGATTTTGTTTTCCTTTGTATTTTGAAATATTTTACCTGGGGCTAGAGTTCTACACATTTCATGTACATTGTTTTGCTTGCCTAATTTGGATTTCCTTGCACTTGGTACAAGTGTTGCTGTTCCTTTCACATCACACACAAACAGTCACAGTAAAAGCACAGATCTGAGGCAAATCCTCTGCCATGAAACAGGCGTTTCAGAGGAAGGCACAAGAAATCTTCCTGTAGCCAGCTGTGAAATATGGGTGTAGGAATACATGTCAGTTGTATCCTTATCCATGCCCAGCTGACGCTGGGATAGCCTGGTCTATGACACCTGGCTTGCGAAGTGTGACGTTTAAGTTGCAGAATTTTAATATTTAAGCTTTCATTAGTAGCTTTCAGAGGTGATACCATCAAAAAGGTCAGGCAGACAGCACTGTTTTCAGTTATTTCAAATAGCATTTTCACCTGTCTTAAAAAAAAATAAAAATTATGCCAGTCTGTCTTTAGACAGAGCCCCATTCCACGGCACAGGCGGCCTTACGGCCCCTGTGATGGTGCTACATGACTCCCTGAAACACCCTACATACACATTTCCAGAGGAAACGGGCTGTAAGGAATGACGAGGGTTGGCCTGAATGATTGAGGCGATACCTGTACAACTGCTATCTCGGGGCACAGAGGTCTTTGGGCTGGGCTTGGCTCACAGGCTCGACCAGGGAAGAGAAGATGGGGAGAGGCTACCCCATCCCAGCTCTCTGCGGTTTAAATTCACATATTGCTAAGTTGAAGTCTGAGATGAAGGTCACCTCGTGGATGGCTGCGACAAAACCCCCTGAAGATGTAAAGTAGCTGGAGAAGAATTGCAGGACATAGTCCTGAGCAAGTAACATCCTGATCCAACCTGCGACAAAGGTCCTGCCATGGAGGCAAACTGAAGCGCAACAAGCACAGGACAGCCCCTCTCCTGAAGGGCTGGAAGAACGCTCACCAAAACCAGCACCCTGGCCTCCAACTTACCAACACATCTTTCAGATTTCCTAGGTTTAGGCTGGGATGCTCGTTATTCCCTCCCTTTCAGCAGCATCTGTGCCGGTAAACTCAATCCCAGCTGTGAAGCGTTAGACCAGTCTCACAAACGCTGCTGGTCTGGGCCAGCCAGCCCTTGGGCATGCAGCAGGTACCAGAGCAGGCTCTGAAGTACCCCCCTAAGCAGCACAGAAGCCACCCCAGGACACCGGCTCTCCGCATCCTGTTATCCTCCTGCTAAAGCACTCTGGAGATGGTAAAGAAACTCTTCGTTTTCCTGGAGCTGTACTCCAAAACGTCAGCAGGGAGTGATCTGGACCTTGCCCACTGCTGCCTATCAAGAGCAACTGGAAGGCAGAAGAATAGCCAAAGCTCTCATTGATGAGACAGCAGGGGATGGGAGATACACAGAGCAACCAGTTATCTGCTGGAAAATGCAGAGACCGTTCAAAATGTCCCTGCGTTAGAGTCCAAGACCCCATGTGTCTTCCCAGCACAGTATGATGCAGGTACACCCAAGAGATCAAGAGCACGACCTCAGTGCTGGCAGCAAGAGGTGCAAAACAAGGAGCACGTCAGCCACCTCCCCAGCATCCTTGGCAGGGTGGTGGCTGTTCTTCCCAGCCCTACAGCCAGAGGTGCCGGGGGTCACGCTGGGCTACCTGCCACATGTCAAGGACAGGCAAGTGAACCCACTGCTACAACTTTTTCAAGCCTCTAAATTCAGTCTCTTCACATTTTATAATTCTTCATGCCAATGAGAGCAGCCTCACCTCGCCCCGGTAATTCGTAACTGCTTCAAGGTTAGCTGACAGCCATGGGTATGGATGCCAGTCAGAGAAAATCCTTAATGCAGGAACAGAGGAGCTTGGGGAATCCGAGGGAGGAGAAAGCCAAGATGGGTGTTTTCTCTGATTAAGCAAGACTTACGGCTTTCTAAAAGCGTGCGTGGATGCAATTATCAGAAGCAAAAGAACCAGCAGGGTAACGATCACATTGTAATGAAAAGTAGAAAGTGCGTATGCAAGGGCAAACGGAGCCCGTGGTTGTTGGATCTGCGGTGAGCCCCACTGTTTATTGCTCAACCAGCACTGCGTACGACAGCTTGCCAGCCTGCGTAGAGACCTGCCTCTTCTGTTAAGAAGCTGAGCCCATGGCTACAGGCCAGCATCCGAGAGGCTTAAGAAGCGGATTCAGAAGAGCCAGACTCCATTTTTAAGAACAGGAAAAGAAGAAAAAAACGTCCTAAAGAGTTCAAAAGAGTTCAGAAACATCAGGCCTGGCAGGTACTTCTTGGTGAAAGCTGTAATAACCTTTTTTATACAAAGCTGGCAGTGGCTGGACGGAGGGAAAGGTGCTGGGCGTTCATTTTAGACACTGAGGTCCTCTTAAAGCATCTCATGACTATATGCTTTACTTCATCTGTAGGAACAGAAATCGGCTGGTAAATTCTTAAGCATTTTTAGACAGTTTTTCACTGTGACCTGAAACTTTAGTCCCACCCAGCTTTCAGCAAAGATGGCCCAAAGCACGTCACGCTTCCATTGTCACTCATCTTTAACAGATGATATAAATACGACTCGCCTAAACTTCAAACCATCACTGTGCTCGGGAACTGATCCGTATTCACCCGAGCATCCTGCTCTCTTGCAGCCAGATCAGAAAAAAATATTTTGCCCCTTCTAGAACATTCCGAGTCGTTTGTGCTGGGTGTAGACCCCCTGATCAAAAAAGGGTCAAAAGGAACATCACTCAGAAGCCTTCCCCTATTCTTACAGCAGGGAATGGAAGACTGGCTTCAAACTTGTGCGCTCTCCTAGGACAGACTTCTTCTGATTTTTACTTGGCAGAAGCATGTGAGGAGAATGACATGAGAACAACACCCCTACAGCAAAGACAAATGTGGAACAAGGCCTAGGGGACAAAAGAGCACAGACTGCATGCAAAACTTACAGCAAGTTAAGCGAGGCTGTTAGTTAAATATAGTATCAGCTGCACAGCAAACTACCTGCTGTATGCCACAAGAGCAGAAATAGGATTGTAGAGCACTGCCAGCACAGACACTCCCTCCTCAGATGAGCAGGCAATTATTTAGGCAGGAGACAGCATCCTTCTCAAGCGCTTACTGCAGTAAAGCACTGAAACCGTAATTTCATTTCAGGATTTTGATGCACAGACATCCTGCACTGCTGAGACACCAGGTACAGCACAGCTCTCTTCCTACGGGAGCTCTTTAACAAATCCTGCATAGGACAACTCCCCCATGCACATGTACTCCAGACTACAAGGTGGTCATTTCTGGAGCAGAAGCCTCCATAAATTTCTGCCATATCCATTTTACTGCCTTATTGCTTTCCTCTTCCTCTCCCTCCCACCATTCCTTTTAAGCAGTTCCAGTTCAGTTTAGAATAACATGTTACTTGATGTCAGTGGTTTCCTGAGCTCTGCATGGGACCCTCCTCCTGCTGGTCCACCGCAGAGTATCTAGAGGTACCCCACAATAACCATGGTTTGCATCAAAAAACATGCATTCTCATTTCCTCTAAAATCAGTTTTAAAACAGTGGCCTCTAAATAAATCACTTGCAGGCATTAATGCATTACAAACACAGCTTATTAATGGTTCTAGTACGCGACAGACATTTATCTAGCTCAACTGAAATAGGTTCTTCCCTAAGACATGTTGGAACGAAAAGGTGGGCACAGTCTGGATAAGCTCACATACCAGGCAGGAGGGGCTGTCCTGTCATCCCCATGGGAGCCATCCCTAGGTTGTTCATCGCAGTGGTCCAGGCAGTTGGGTCTGACATTGGCAAGCCCATCGGAATGGAGTCGAGGCTCAGATTTCCGCCACCATCTGCTGAGATAGAGAGAAAAAAAAAAAAATGTGATGAAGAGCTCAGTGCATATCTTAACTCTTCCTTGCTGGGCATATGTCACGCAGCAAGGCTCTGCAGTATCAGCATCCAAAACCAAATTTGAACCCAGCACATAAGAAAGAGCCAAATAAAAAACCAAACCAAACAAAACCAAACAAAACCAAACAAACAAAAAGATCCAGTTCTGTCCCTCTCAAGTAGATGACATTTCTCCAAGAGCATCTAAATAAATTATGCTTTATCCACTACAATCAACATCTCTGCTAAGGGGCCTTAAAGGAACACTGATCAAAGGTACAGGGCACACTTTGATTCCTCCCAAGAGATTTATGAACCAACGACAAACTTTCAGCAGGTATAAATTGCCATAATTGCACTGGATGTAACAGATGGCCAGTCTGTTCCAGCAGAGTGCGCTTCCACTGCCATTTGAAGACATTTTTCCCCCATCCTACATGGGGAAATGATGCAAAGAAC
>VZTV01079577.1:0-14399 GCA_013400875.1 Anhinga rufa
ACGACACTCTGCTGGTGTTATTCATGGTTTGAATCACTTTGTAAGCACCATGTGCCTTCTTTCAAGAATGATAATACCTAAATTTAGTGGCCAATGTGGGCATTTTAAGTCTCTCTTTAATAATTTGGCCCCTTCAGAGTTATTGGCGATGTACTAATCCCTCTGAGGAATAGACAGAAAATGAGAAGTAGACCCAGTGGGAATATGTTTCTGATAGAAAATAATCTGCCCCCTCAAGAGCATTCCCCAAAACCCCTCATTACCCCACGGACCATTACATTCTTCCATCATTCTGCATCCAGAATTTGTATGCCTACTTATTGACAGAGAAGTACAAGACCTTTGAGTGTATGAGCTGTCAGAACATTAACAGATATGCCACATTTTCCCACTACAGCAAGACTGATTGCCTTTCCCAAAGCACGTTCATAACTTTGTCTCAAGAGTTTGTTGTCCTGTTGGAGAAAAAAAAATAGAAAAAATTAATATAACTCTATGGTCTGGATTGTGAATAAAGCCTTATTTTAAAAAATCATAGTTGTGCCCTTGACTCTAAAATGGGATTTCTGGTTGTATTTGGTTGTATTTTGTGAACATACTTCATTTGGTACACAAACCTTTCCTTTTATATCCCTGAAAAGCAGATACTAGCTTTTTCTATAACGGTACTTTGCGGTATTCTCCTAACTGGTTTCAGTGTGGTTTGCAGGGTCGCTTACAAAGTCTATTGCCTACCTAAAAACTCTTTTCTTCCAAGAAAAGCCCAACCATCCTCTTCTGCTTCTTTCTCTCTCTCCAACCAATACCAAAGCTATTTTACAAGGGTAAATTGGTATATTACAAGGTATGCACCAAGGAGTCCACCAGTGGATTAGAAGAACCAGCACAAGGAAAGTGTGGAGCGCTTCTCTTCGCTACCTTGCCCATCAAATGAAGATTTCGTGCCAGACTTGTAACTTCAGAGGAAGTTACATATTTGTGATTTTGGTATTTTAAGATGTTGTTCTCTCAACTTACAACTTGCTGAAAAGTAAGGCTGGTAAAGAGCAGTCTGGGTTGAAAGTGAATCACTCCTAGCTCAAAAATGGAATAATTTCTAGTTCAAATTCCTTTGTATGTTTTATTGGTATAAACTGATGAGAGCAGAAGTAACTAGACATTATAGTTAACTGATAATTCATACCATGAGCTAAAGAATATCCAGGGTGTTGCATGTTAAAGTAAGCTTATTAGTAGCATTAAGAACTACCAATTATACACAACTCCTACAAAACTGCCCTTGAGGTATTCAATTAAATAGCCTGATAAGTAAGTATTTAGCTACTCTAAGTGAAAATATTCAAAGAGGGGAAGTGCCTTTTCCAAGAGTTTTGAATGCTTTTGAAACCTCAGGGCTACCTTATGGTTAAATATTGGGGAAAAATACTTTTAGAAAACTTCTGCCTAAGTCACTGGTGGTTTGTGTTATGAAAGCTGGCAAGGATTGCTGGCTCTCACGCACTGTGTTAGCTCGTGGCTCCCCACCATACCCACCACAGCGTTGGATTCGCTCCAGTTTTGCAGTGTTTCTATAGGTTCCTACTATACTTCTCAGCAGTGAGCACCAACCTAATGTGAAAACTAGTCCATGTAGATACGTCCAAGAGAATACTTATCACAACATGCAGCCTACAATTGGGCTGCCAATGCAGTTTGTAACCATGCTAACCTGTATTGAAACATGCCAGCAGTGGGTTTTTTAATGAAATCTGTTTATCCTTTCAACCGAGTTCTCCAGGAAACTGCCTGCCTTGTCTGTTCTGTAAGCTGTATCCTTACTGCAGACTTCAGTCAGCATAGCTACGTGAGTCAGGACCAGGTATGTGCAAAAGGAGACCCACACAGCTCTCCTGGACAATACCTCTGGTAGCAATGCTTATATATGCCATGGGCTGCATGGAGGGTCTGTGTCCTTTGCTGCTGCCCAGTCCTCTATCACATCAAATCTGAATTGCCTGAGCACTTTGACCCCAAGTAGTTCACCATGGCCTATAACCTGCCCAAAATGCCAGCTGTCCTCCCCATATCAACCAATTTCCAAACGACCATCTTTGTGTTTTCTCCTGTTCTGTGTTTCATGTAAAATAGTAATTGCACATAGAAAAAACAAAAAGCTGTATGACTGAAAAGGCATGAATCAGATGTCTCATCAGAGGAGCTTGTGTTACCAGAGGCCCAGCGTGTCTGAGATGTCTGACTGGGGCTGGAAGGGAGGATACGGAATCTACAGATTCCTGTGCCCTGGGATGTGCTGCTTAATGGACAGAGGTAGGTGGCCAAATAAATGTCAGGGTGGGTGGAGCTGTTGGCAGGGAGGATGTAGCACCAGTGATCAGGGTGAGGCACACCTTGGCCTCAAACTCGCTGCCTTTGCAGATGGGGCTGCTGCTAATTTGGGCATGGCTCATTGCAAATAAGGGCACAAAATCTGATCTCATAGCTGAGGCAGGCATGTGGGAAAGGCATCCTGTATCAGCCTTGACAGGCAGGGAGTAACGTAGACAGCTTCTTACCTTCCTCTGTCCATGTGCAAGTACAAGAATGAGCTCATTGCATTAGAGAAGTCCAACCTAGAGTGGGTCTCCTGTCAAATGGCAACCTTCAGGAGGAAACAGTTATAAGCTAATAATTGTCACCTTTAAGATGTTCCCAGTTTACGTGATTAAAGTGATGAGAGGAAGGCAGATCTAATGGAAAATTAGAAAATGCATTAGCTGGCCCTGAGATAGAGGGAACAGTGAAAGATTTCTTCTGACAAATTAGAATCACCTGAGATCTCTTTAGCCCTACATTTTAAAATAAATTATTCTTTCCAAGCCTTTCAAAATATGGTAAGAAAATGAAATTAGGAAATATTGCTTTTTACATCAAACTTCAGCCTTTCAACGTATTTTTATAAGTAAAATATTTGCTGGAGTAAGCACTTCTGGAAGTTTTTGCATGATTTATTTTCCCTTACTGTTATATAGCATTTCTACTGTGCAGATATCAGATGGAGGATGTAAAATAGTCTCTCATTTCACCAAATAGCTTGTGACAATAGGATGATGAAAAAAAAAAAATTCACAGGATTTAGACCCCCTATAAAAAAGCTCCATATTTTTAGCAGAGGCCCTCAAGATTTCCTGGAGTCGTCTTTGGACAATTTGAGAGGTCTTTCCTCCATCTGCTTATTAAGTCTTTTTCCTGTTAACTTTAGGGAACATTTTGCATGAACCATAAGGACTGCAGCCATGCCCAAAGACCGCAGAAGCCTGCAACAGGTCAAGCCCTAAAAGTCCTGCTACGTGTATCCTCAATTTAATGTCAGTGCTGAAGTCAGGGAGAACTTAGTCCCTCCTTGGACTAAGTAAAGACTTCAGGACATGAACAAGATCAGTTTATTTTATTTGCCTCTAGGCAGGGAAAGTTAGTACATTTTAAAGTACAACCACTGGATTTTGAAGAATAATTAGGGTCTCACTTCAGTGAAACACGTGGGAAAGCACTTAGCTAAACTTTAAACAGGAAAATAAATTGAGTGTTTAATGGCCACTTCACTATATATCTGAACAAAACTATTTTATTTTAATTCCTTTTAAATGAGCACCTTCTTTCTATGGCCAGATCAGTTTTCAAGCCTGTGATGGCAGATCTTTGTATTGAACGAAGAACTGAACGGGGTGGGTGTTCAGAGGAGGAATTAAGGTTATTGGAATCTTTTTTATCAGCTACCTTTTCTCTAGGTAAATAAAATATGTGTGATTTAAATTAAAGATTGTAGCTGTGTCGTTTTTCCTTACAGCAAGAAAGAGTCTTGCTGCACCAAGGGAACAGCCTTCACAGGGTTTAAACAGCTCGGGAAGCTGGACGGTGTCCACTTGTGCTGTTTGTTGCTAGAGCCATCAATCTTGATCAGAGCTGGCAAATATACCAGTCCTTTGTACCATTGTCTGAAATAATATTCCTCACTGATTGAGTAACAGAGCCATTCGGGAAAATTTCTCGGAGACAAAATTGACAGTTTTTTTCCTCGCCCCATTAATTAAAATTGCCACATTCTGCCTGTCAATATGTTCTTTGAAGGCAGTGGAAAAATGAAGAGCTGATTTTTGCCTAAGGATGTATTAGATCCAAAAGCAATGTAGTTCAGCACTTGCGGAGTGTTTCAGTCCTAAGGGTCTGTCCACTTGGCTGACTGCAGAGTCAGAAAACTGAAACATTTTTCCTACACCATGTCATCGAGTTTATCTATAAATGATCCAAAGACAGTAAACTTTCCCTTTTCTCGGTAACTTTTGTGAAGCGTATCAAATTTGCAAAGCTTCAGGGAAAACCATAACTTGTCCTTAAAATGCCCTTCTGTTTTCGTTTATCCTGTTGGTTACAGAATAGATATTAAGGCTGTTTGTCCCAGCGTGGTGTGCTTCTCACATAGGCACCAGAGGATATGTTATCCTCTGGTGTAAACTATAAGAGAATAGGAAAGAAACGAGCCATTGCATATGAAGCTGAAGTAAAAAGGAATTTTATCCCCTTTTGCCAGAGTCTTCCCCACTTAGTCCCTTTGTCCCGTACCACTCTGGTGCCCCTGCTCCTGCACCCCTTTGCTTACAGGTAAACCTGTGGTTGCTTATAGGTAAACCTGTGGTCCTGATGATAGCTGAGGCTGAAAATAGCCCTACTACCTGCAAGCAGATCACAGGTCAGAAGAAAACATCAGGGGATGCTGCTGCAGAAGCAGCCGGGCCAGGGACCACACTGCTTGTCTGGTGTTTTAGTTGCAGTCACCACTCTGGGAATGAAATGGCAAAGCAAGAGCTTCAGCATGCCAGTTAGAGAACTCTCATTATCATAATTTTTTCTAACACTAACACTAATACTTGGTGCTGAACGTAGTGGATTTTTGAAGGCAAGAGTGTTGCAAGGAGAGGGGGTAATTCTACTTTGTAAGACACCTGTGTTTCCATCACTCTTAAGTCCTCTCAGTGTCTGGCCAAATGAAACCTCCAAAAGTTTATGTTTCTCTTTGCCTAGCCATCTGCTTTTGTTCTGTCTGTCTAGAGGGATTACTTGTTCATTTGTCTTAAAGGCAGGGGACAAATTGTCAAGATTTTCTTAAGAATAATTGAGCTCTTGAAGTAATGTTAGATAACCTCAGATTTTTTACTAGTGTAGAGGTGCTGCTTCTCTTTGCTAAAAAGAAAATCAGATGATTATAAAAGCAGATTTAAACTTGTTCTGCTGAAGACAGGGTAGAGTATGCTCTGTGGCAGCATCCGCACATGGGTGTTCTTGTGGTGTCTGAAACAGAAACCTGCGCTGACAATTTGATCATTTCATCCATCTGGTTTTCTACTCTCACTGCTGCATCAAATGCCCTCTGTGTCGCTGGCTCCAAAAACCCTGTCAGGTTTATGAGGAGATATTTGTCCGAGGTGTATTCAAGAGATCTCTGGAGATTTCAAGTAAAACTGCTGGGATCCTGTGGGGACATTACACCTCACAGATGTCTTTTATCTGCTGTCAGACAACAGATGGTATGTGTTTCTTATATTAAATAAAGTTGCAAAGAGCTGCAACAGCAGGATGAGATTTGAAGTATTAAATACTGCTTAGTTAATCCAGAGAGCCTGTTACTTTTATTACTTACTCCTCAAAATTTTAGATTTAAGCAACTTTGTTCAGGTGGCACAACAAGCTTCAAAACCTCACTAACTCCCCAGCAGGGACCTTCTCACTCCAGAGAGCTTCACAGCTCACAGGGTAAAAGACCAAATGGTTTCCTCTTCTTCTGTCAGCCCTGTCTCTGAAGCAGGAGATACTGGGGCTAAGGGAGGTGGTGCCAGGCTCTACCTCCCTGCCTGTCTCAGCAGCAGCCACCAAACCTCTGTAGACTGCAGGAGAGCTGGAGCAAGGGCTGGAGGCCACCGCTGGCTGTTTTATGTGCGCGTGTGGCACAGTGCGGCTCCACTGCAGGAGTCAGGGCTCTGAGTAGTTGAGCAAAGGTAACTTACTTTGCTTTCCCTGCCCTTTCTTATCTGTCCCACTGATTTTTAGAAGCTCCCACTTTTGCCATGGGGACTAGCTGGCACTATATACCCATGTATGGGTCAGTGGGGATGGAAACAACTACTGTCATTCAAAGACAAGTGGTCTTGTTCATGAATCACAACCTTAACTCTTGCTTGATCTTATGTCAGTTACCTGTGTGACCTGAAAGCTGTTTTGATGAGTTGACAGGTTGTGTTTCCAGCTCTGCACCCAGCTCTGGTTTAGCTCCTGCCAGTTGTCTGTGCTGCCCTGCGTTACGTGGTGTACATCAGTCCAGCCATCCTCTAGCTAATGGTGCTCCCTGCTCTAACATATGTTCACTCACTCTGCTTCATTCTAATGAACCTTTGTGTTCTGTGTTCCTGTAAGATATGACTTTCACCTCAGGTGCAGTGCTGCTATCCAAGCCTCTTTTTTTTCCTAACTGTACTCAACATGTTGAGTACAGCTGTAGAGCTTGGATCCTAATCTAACCGCCTCCAGCATGTAGAATATGCACTTACTGGTTGGCTCGTTGGGAACAGGAGTCCAGGTGAGGAAATTCACCTCCAAAAGCCCAGGTGGGTATGGGCAAAGGGAAAGCGGCTTGGACACAGTGCTCCTCTTCATGTGTTTGAAGTGGATTTCTTTTCTGTGAGCAATTTATCCCTGATTATTTTACAACACCTTTGCATCTGCCGACTCACTGCTTTGACGCCATGCCCACGAAATAATAGTCTTTAATTTTTATGTGTGTTTTTATTTCCTTGCAAAAACTGCAATACAGGTTTTTTCTCCCCTGATCTCATTTGTATCACTGGTGCTTTTCCCTGACGGCAACCAGAAGCCTTACATAAGGCGCAAAGCCCTCCAGGGTTCAACAACCAAATAGAAGTGCAGATGCCTATTCCCACCTGCTCAGGAACAGCACAGAAATTGCTCATGGACATGTTTGCCCCACATGCGGCAAAGCAAGAATTCAAGCAGAGAGCTGCTGCAAACGTTGCCAGCTTGCTGCGTAGGAAACAGGGCTTGGGGGACTGTGGCTCTGCCCCATTTTGCCCAGTTTAAGAGCTCCCAGGCTTCTGATGGAAATCCAGATTCTCAGCTAATTGCAGCCACAGTTCCTCTCTCTTCATAGCGTGGCTGATGAATTACTCTGCAGTTCTCTTCTTTACCTTACCCTAGCTCTCTCTTTGGGTATCCTCCTCTAAAGCAAAACTCTTGCTGGCATTTGACGTGTGTTGTTTCTACTCCATTTGCAAAACATTTGGCCAAAATTATATTGCATCATATTACATATTATTATGACATATGATAATATAGCAATATATTATATAGCAAATTAATATATTAGAATATAATATAAATATATATTAATATATTAAAGCAATATAATATAATATATTTCTACATTATGGTTTCCTTGAGACACCCTTCAGAGCAGATGTACACAACCCAGACTCTGTTGAGGATTTGACCTACGAAAACCCTAAGTCTTTTAAGGTAAATCCAAGTCTGGGAATCCTAATTGCAGTAATCCAAAGTAGCTAATAATTTCTGATGAAAAAAGCCCTCCTGTTCTTTCCTTTATAAGACCTACACAAATATTTTTTTCTTTATTTACACAAGGCAAGCATATGATAATTTTCATTTGTTGTTTATTTTCATGGTAAGCACATTTTCATGGTGGATATTGTGTGTTTTGTAACCAAAGATAAAATACTGTTTATTGGCTTCCTTTACAAGATTTCTGAATAAAAATAGTTGTTACTGTTTATTTTCATTAAATGATGAGATTTTTTTTCCTGTTACAATTATAGAGATTTGGAGCATATACCAAAATAATTATTGTATTAGCCTTCTGGCATTGGATTAAGAGTTTTCCAGTTTGTTAAATTGATTGAAAATATGTTGATAGAATATGATTTTCTCTTACCATTTTAAATGTAATTTTATGGCAAAGTATAGTGACTTTTGCTTCTGAAATTACTTAATTTGCTCTGTGTTATTGGTACACCTGGCAAAAATGACTCAAGGAAAAGTACAAGTATACATAGCTTCAGTTTCCTTGAACCTAATTTTACAGAAAATTAATAGAATTTTTTCTATTTACGTTTATTTCTATTTTATTTATTATATTCTATTTCTATTTATTTACAATTTTCTATGAATAATTGACTAATTTAAAACATTGACAGTCATTTTGGGTTATGAAAGGTACTGTCCCTAAATCAGAGACAGCAAAAGTGCTTGCAGCTTAGCCTAAGACCTGAAATTGATAGTGGTTTGATTTAATTCTGGCCAGAAAAAGGATATATTGCTGTATCAGTTGTGGGGGCAGTAACATCTGGCAGGAGGAGAGAGAGGCAACAGGGGAATAGTAATAATTATTAGAGCCCTTCCAGGAATCTCCTTGGCTTCAGTGCTTGGAGGCTGACCTAATTTTTTTCCTATCAGTCTGTTCTGAATCTTCAGTGAATTTATAGTATGGCCGTTACAGGGAGACATGTTTCAGTTAACCTCAGAGAGGGCTTTGGATCTGCCTAGAATTTAATACCAAAACTCCAGAAAATGGAGACAGTAGCAAACTGCAGACAGCCAATTAATGAAGTAGATAAGAGGGTCAGTCTATCAGACTGAATATCAGCCTTTCTCAGCTGATTGTTTTAATCATCAGCTGCACTGATGTAACATTCCAGTGTATCAGTGTTATAGAAACCAATAGTTTTTCATTTGTGAGTCCTATTTTGCAGAGATTGGAAATCGTAATTGTTTGGAACCATAGGTCTGAAAAAATAACCAAAATATTTGTAAATAAAACAAGTGCTGAAATTTCAATGTCATAATGAAATTCTGGAGACTGAGGCCTTTTGCAATAAACTGTAGAACATTTATGTTAGAAAACAGCCTAGAGAGTTTCCAGACTTCACGTTAGTGGAAAATGGAGAATGAGTGGTTTGTTGGGGTCTTCAACTGGAAGAAAAAAAAAAAAAGAGACTCTGAGAAATGACAGGAAAGTCACATTTTATTTCCAGGGACAAAAATGTGTTTCCAGGTCCTTCCTGCTATATTTCTAATCATAAATTCTAGATGATCATTTAACAGGTCTTCCATTCCTCTTTGCTATATGGCTTTTCAGTGCTGAGAGCCTATGACATCTTTCTCTGTGCAACCCAGAGGGTATAAAATACCTTCAGAAGCTGAGCTTGAGGATTACAGTATTAAACACCAAACAAAACACCTCAACAGAAGCAGAGGTTTCAATTTACCCTGCACTTTTCTCCACACTCATCTTAGAATCATGGAATGATAGAATGGTTTACTTTGGAAAGGACCTTTAAAAAGGGTAAAAAAAAAAAAGGGTTGGACCATCTAGTCCAACCCCCCTGCAGTGAGCAGGGACATCTTCAACTAGACCAGGTTGCTCAGAGCCCCGTCCAACCTGACCTTGGATGTTTCTAAGGATGGGACATCTACCACCTCTCTGGGCAACCTGTGCCAGTAAAAATTTCTTCCTTATATCCAGCCTAGACCTACCCTCCTTTACTTTAAAACCATTACCCCTTGTCCTGTCACAGCAGGCCTTGCTAAAGAGATCGTCCCCATCTTTCCTATAGTCCCCCTTTAAGTACTGGAAGGTGGCAATAAGGTCTCCCTGCAGCCTTCTCTTCTCCAGGCTGAACAACCCCAACTCTCTCAGCCTGTCCTCACAGGAGAGGTGCTCCAGCCCCCTGATCATCTTCGTGGCCCTCCTCTGGACCCGCTCCAACAGGTCCATGCCCTTTCTGTGTNTGCTCTCAATCCCTTCATCCCCCAGGCTGTATTGATACCAGGGGTTGCCCTGACCCAGGTGCAGGACCTTGCATTTGGCCTTGTTGAACCTCGTGAGGTTCTCACAGGCCTACCTCTCCAGCTTGTCCAGGTGTCCCTGGATGACATCCCGTCCCTCAGGTGTGTCAACCGCACCACTCAGCTTCGTGTCATCTGCAATATCCTCTTGCTGCCATTCCCCATAGCTTTACTGGTGTGAAGTGTGTTTTTCTCTTCCAGAGCATAACTGAAGAGGTATGTTCACCAGTTCAACCTTCAGGGTGAAGGAAATTAAACACAAGAAGTGGATCCATATTGCATTTTCTCTGGAAGCCAAGCCAAGCCAATGCCTGGGTCTTCCTTTTCCACCCTTTGCAGTTTACCATCTCCACACTGTGCTATCCTTAACCAAATCTTTCAAATGGCTGAGACAGATTTAGGAAAAAAACCGAATGTTTTCAGAGTGTGTAATTTATCTATCTACTTATTTTTAGAGAAAAGAATCAAAATGCTACAACTCAACCTGGGCATGTAGAAATGGCTATTGAGCTGAGAGAGAGAAATGCGGAAACACTTAAGTAACCT
Organism: Anhinga rufa; assembly: GCA_013400875.1. Lineage (NCBI taxonomy): Eukaryota > Metazoa > Chordata > Aves > Suliformes > Anhingidae > Anhinga > Anhinga rufa. Next base: position 10,450 of record VZTV01079577.1, read on the forward strand.
CCATTAACTACCATTAGTCTGGTTAGTAACAAATGCTGTTCTTTCTAGATAAGGAGTCTGGCCTAAGATGAGGGTGGAGTAGATCAATGCACATCAGAATTAAATAACCAGTATACCTGGAGCCCTAAGACAAAAATACGATGCTGTTTAATTCATTAAAGACTATACTCCCCTGGCTGAGGCACTGTGGAAAAAAAATGACAGAGGAATTAATTAGGAAGTGAGAGATCTTAGGGGGGAAAAAAAGCTTCCTTAAAGAAGAAGTGGAATTTGTTAATGAAGTGTTAAACTCTGATGGCACCTTCATAAAACAAATCACATCAGGTAGAAAAACACAGAATCACAGAACAGGGAGCTGCAGGGTGGAGTAGAGAGCAGCTGTGAGCAAGGCTCTCTTTTCTGCTGCAGGTGCTGAGAGCTCCTTGAAGCCAAGGTGCAAGACAATTAAGAACAAAACAAAACAAACCAAACCCACCTAAGATAATTATTTTAATGGAAAAGACCTTCATTGCATCAAAATATAATTTTAGTCAACCCAAACCACTTAGTTCATTCAAAGGTTTCTTGGCTGCATAGCAGTCTAACTTGCCTCTTGGTTACTTTGCCTGCTCCAAACAAGGCATGTCCCTGACATCCATTACCATTTGGGAGCATGTAGAGAAGAGCATAACATAGCACAATAGCATGGAATTGCATTTCATTGCAAATGAAATTTGTCCAAGTGTTAAGAGACACACACATCTACATGTATTTGTAAGAAAACATATCTGATTTTTTGACTTGCATTGCTCCTGCACTTTGCAGACTGAATTCCCAGTGTTCCTTCCTCAAAGTATGAAGTGCTCTATGCCCAGCAACCAGCCCTTCACTCACCTGCTCTGTGTTATTTCAGCATTGCCGTGTAGTGTAGTGAGGGAAAACAGTCTCTGTGGGCAGACTCCTGAACTCTTCATGGAGCAGGCTCTCCTGTTGGCTTTGCCGTGCTGCACCCAGGTAACAGCACTCCTAGCCATTGTGTAGGATATCTTGGTAATGAAAACTCTTAAGTAAGAAATATTCACAATAGAGACTGTGATTTCCTCATTCATAGCTTAGATAAAACCTGAAGGATAGCTATGAGCAGTGAAGGACACTGTGATCCTCATATTTGTGAGGAGTGCAGCAAATTTCAGAATTTTTTCTTTTTCCTGGCCATCAGTAGAGACATCAGAAACCAAGCAGTTAATCTGAGAGGCAACATGAATAACTGCTAAAGAAGTTTGGATGCATAGAAGTGTTTTCCACATTCTTTAGAGGTATTTCTAACTCTAAATAAAAACAGATCAACACAAGCTTTGTCATCACCATTTTCATGCAGCCAGATTGTCTCTGGACAGCAGTGATGCTAGTGGGATTTGAAAGCTCTCAAGCCTGGCTTTTTGAATAGGAAACATTTGGAGCCCACTTGTTTTTAAGGGTAAATAAATTCAAACATGTTAACTCCTGTATGTCCAGTTACAGTCAGATTGTCAGAAAAATTATGACCTTCCAAATCCCTCTATATCTGACTAGCTCAGTGAGATTTTCTCAGCTTTGGGCAGATTGCTTATGACTTCTGCATGGACTGTGCATCACACAATAAAGTGGTGTTTGTGCTCCTTTTATGAGTTCCTGCCAAGCCTAAGAAAGTAACCTCATAACATACAGCATGCTGCCCCATGGCCCACGGTTTATAGGTAGAAAAGCTGGAAAAGTTGTTTGTAATAGAAAGTTTCATCCTCATTTTGTGGTGCTGTAATTAGAGAAGCAAACACCTTCTCCAAAGAGAAAAATGTGTGCCCATGTCACCCTCTCAGATCTGCAGTGCTAACCAGTGGCAGAGAAAACTCCTCGTAGCTCACAAGACTTTGGCTTATGGCCCCAGCTGTTTCTTTTTGGCATAGTCACTCTTATCTGTGTTGTCTGGGCTGTGAGGAAACTGTTTTGACTTTCCCTTTTTGCCCCATGGCCATATAAGAGCAGAACCATCACTGGAGAAGAACAAACAACCAAACCCCACCACCGAAACCTCCTCTGAGGGCTGTGAGAACCTGAAACCAGAACCAAGTAAACAGGAAGACACAGTTCCTCCATTATCAATGCCTTCTTTCAATTTCAGAAAAAAATAAAGCTAATAAGAACATGTTACTGACAAGCTGCTCAGGAAGTGGGGTACTCAGGCACACGGTCTCAGGAAATCCTGACACTTTCAAACTACATTTTGATGGAGTCAGTTGTAGCAGAGAATTAGGAAGACAAGGACAGTTTTCTGAAAGATAGAGATGAAGAAATGAAAAATCATACTGTAAGAAAAGATATCCAAGATCTGATTCCAGTATGAATTTTGCATTTTGGGTTCTGTGCAAAAATGCAACTAGAACACCTGTATTCTACCACCATAGTGTACCACAGCTCTTCTTTAATCCCAGTTTCTTCTTAGTACCAGTTGTAACATTGTATTTTGCTTATTGTAGTTTCCACCTTGGAAATCAGGGTTTAATATTTCAGCTGCTTCTAATTTGACCACACTGAAACTTGGCATTACTATTTACTCAGATACATTTCCCAAGGAATCCAATGAGCTGTGTTTTTTGAAGTGCAAAAAAAAAATCAAACCTCTGTTGATTTCAGATATATTTTCCAAGGTGTTATGTCCAACAAAGCCTGGTTTTGAGAAAATAGAAATGTGCAATAAAATTGTTCTTGGTCCATGTCTATTCTGGATCACTCACAGCTAACACACCAATGGTGGAGATGGATTCCAAACCCAAAGAAAGCTGATGGAGATTAGCTAGGACTTTTACTGCAGTAGCTCTTGCCAGCGAAGGACAAAATAGCACTTATAATGATAAGTAAAATGTCCCCAGTTCAATCAGCCAGAGACAGGCAAAAGGATGGAGCCTTTCCAACATGAAGCAGTGGGAATTTTTCAAGGCTTTCATGACAGGGAAGAGTTTGGGCTTTGCAGAGAAATAAAGTGGCTATTTGGGGGCAGTGGGTAAAAGCTGCAGTCACAATAGAGTTATGGATCTGTTATGAATCCATCCTACTATGGAGGATTATTTGGGGATTTATTTTAAGCTTAGACTTGCATAAGTATTCACTGCCTTGCTCCTACACCATTAAGGATCAGTCTTGGAGATATCTTTGGAGATTATTACTCTGACATAATGTTGATAACATCTTTCATGCTGTGCCACATGGCACTGTGAAAATGTGAGATGGATACTTTTCAGGATGAATAAAAGTACAGGTATTTCACCTACCAGAGCCAGTGGGACTATTTTCTAAGCTTGACCCCATCCTGAAATGAATTTGGGAAATTAATGTCACCAAAATACCTTCGAAGAGCTAGGCTTTCTCTGCTGGTGTAACATGTAAAAGACTTCATGCCCATTCTACAAGTCTTTGCAACACAGTCTGAACACAAACCACCCCTTACCTATGATCTTGAAATCCATGTGAGCAAAAATGTTTGGTGTTTTTTTTTGTTTTGTTTTGGCATTACAAAATTCATTCATACTCGAGAGCCATTTGTGAAAGTCAATAATGTCTCACAGTAGAGAAAAACAGAGCAATATCTGAAACCAGTAGAGAAATGTACAAAATTCTGTGTGAAGCAGAGTGATTATCAATTTGGGAATGGAGCAATCATCTTTGGCTGTTGCTTTTAAACTGCATACATGCATGCAATTATTCTGCATTTCAAATCAGAACTACTAGCAATATGATGGAAAAATATCAGTAGGGATTAAGTTTATTTTGATGGGCAGTATTATGAATGCTTTGCCACCAGGAGAAATAAAAAGCAACTCTCCAAAAGTCAGATAAGTGTTCGAGGCTTGGAGAGGAATTCCCCCACTGAAAATGGGAAATTGTTAACAAGCAATTATTTGTTATCACATATTATTCTATGATGGCGTGACTACATC
>VZTV01079578.1:0-10469 GCA_013400875.1 Anhinga rufa
TCTATGAAGTTAAACACTTAAACAAGAGTTAATGGACCAAAGTTATGAAGCAACAGCTGACTAAGAACCGTCTCAACATCTCCAGAGAACTTTTCCCCAGCACTCCATCTTGTATTCACAGTTTATTTTTACAGACTTGGCTGTACTAAAGTTAGCACAGTCTCAGCTCTGCTCATTACCTGCTCACTGGCCTAGATGACAGTCATTCTGAAATGATTTTTTTTTTTTAATTACAGTGGTCTCCTCAGACTACTGCTAATTGTGGACCTTGTAAATATATTTGCAGATGTGTGACTAATAAAGTCTCTAAGTGTAAAAAGCTCCAGAGGAGCACTGTTTTGCAGGTGTTACTTGGCACTCAATGCTGGATTCTCTCACCCTCTCTCACTATCAATCTCTCCTAAACTTGCAAACCCTGGTGCCCGTTTTGGGGCACAGCACTCCTTAGCTCAAAGTCTATGTGAAAGAGACAATATGGTGACTTTCAGTTGCATAAGGTCAATGATTTTTCCATAAGAAATAAATTCTATCCCTACAGCAAGCCTATGCATGAAGCCTACATTTATGGTTACTAACAGCAGCCTCTAAGTGTAATGTGGCTACTTCAGCCACAGATGCTCAGAGATCACAAGTCGAGCACACCAAAAACTAAGGGACTGTTTTGAATCTTTATGGTCTTACACTATGGGTTCTTTTTTTAACTTCAGAGCTTACATGTGTATATTTCTCTTTAAAAGCAAGATTCGTAACTTTTATGTAAAATAAACCAAAACAGTCTCTGGATGAAAACAAAATAACCCTTCCCATCAAAAACCTGTAAAGAGTTTGGAGTCAGCAACACTATTGTTACCTCTAGGCACAGGATTAAACAAGTCTTGTTTAGACGAAGTGTATGCTACTATCATGATGCAATTGGTAAAGAAACTGTAAACAAGTGCAAAGTCACTTTTTACTTGTGTGCTAAGGACTGTTTTACATGGCGCAATTTAGAAAGCCTGACCAGTGTGTGAAAGCAGCTTGCCTGCTACTATTAAACATTTACACAGAAACAATTTCTTCCAGTTTCCTTTATGCAGAGGAGTAGTTTGTGTTTACTCATTCTAAGGTGCCTAGCTCTTCAGCTGAAAAAAACCCAATCAGTCACAACATCCCAACTTCAGCTAGTCCTTGTAATTTGATTTCTGTTAGTTTGTAGTTACAAAAGAAGCAGGGATTTGCTCTATTTTAAATGAACTGGAAGAGTAGTAATTAACAAATAATACACTATGGGGTTAAAATACATGCCTTTATACGTGCCGCTGATCGGTGTAGGGCTGATGTGAGAATAACGATTTTGAATGCTCACATTTTTGTGTTCTCCCTTCAATTCTTGTTTTTAAAAGACAATCTTGACTATGGTGAAAAACATAATCTCAAAATCATCTAAAGATAGCAAATGCAAATAAGCACACAAAACAAGTACAGAAGCACACTCTGAAAACTGATACCAGTAACACAGTCCACTGCAAGATTACCAAAAGCACCTGAATAGGCTATGGGCCCTCCTTCTTATAAGGTTTTGAAGAAAAGATAAGGTAATCTTCTCGTGGAGCCAGTGGAAGCAAAAATGATCCTGCTCCACCAAAGGAAACATGAAATGGGTGATGTCTCAATATCTTTTCTAGTCCTAGCAATCTGTCAGCCCTAGATAAATGTAGTGGATTACATGCTTAAAACATCATCACTACGAGTTATTCAAGCATAAAAGCTGAGTGGAAAAAAAAAAAGACGTCTCAAATGGTGAAATCTACTTTCCACTCGTCTCTCAGAATCACCTAAAGTGAATTTTGACAGACCCTCAAGAATAGCAAATTCAATGTTAAGAGCAGATGTGAGAAATACCAGTGCAAGGTTTGAGATGTTAAATGCAACGGAAAATGAGGCTAAAAATGGCAGTGCTTTGTGAAGCATAGCCATCATAACTTGTAACAAAAATAACTTACTTTGCTGTTTCTCCTTCCAGCAGCTGGTCTGAATATAGTCTATGTAGTCTTTTTCAACAGTTTTCTCTAGCTCTTGAAGTTCTGCTCCTTGATAATTCTTTTCAAAGTTTTTATCAACATAGTAAGGCACCTGCAAGTTCTCTGTTTCTCTACTAATAACATGGCCTATGGACCTGTGAAAACATCATGGAGAAAACAGATTTTTTAGCAGTTCAATTATAAAGAAATCAAGAGATGTTTCTCTGTATTAGTATTTCCAGAGGACAGTATTTACTACTTTACAATTACTTTCTGCAGGACTACAGCTCCCTCAACCATCCAAGAAGGAAATTACAAGTCTCAGGCACAGCAAGCTGTGCATTACAAACAGAATTCACCTCTCTTGCTAAAACCACAGGAAAATATCTAATATTTGGAGATACCTACAAAGAACTGACTCTGAGCTGACACTGTTCCTTCCAAATACTGTGTTTCTTCAACAGCTCTGTCAAAACACTTCCAAAATATAAGGGCAAATTTTATCTGTGAACGGAAGCTCCACATACTTTCTTCTGTGTGCTGGTAATTTCTGGCAAGCTAGGTCGAGAAATCCATGGGAACTGATAACAAAATAGAGGTTATAGGAAAGGCATATAGCCCTAGTATTGCTCAGGGCACAATGCAATTGGATCTGGATTTTCCCGATTTCTGGATCCTTTTGTTGAAATAAAAATTAACAAGGGAGATTCTAGTTACACTTTCCTTTAGGGTTTTATAATCATCAGTAAGTGAAGTGGGGCAGGGAATATCCCAAAGAATATCCTGTAGGTAGAATTAGCCACTCTGACACAGTCACTGGATTAAACTATACTCTTATACTGAACTTCCTTATTTGACCAAAGATACAAAGGCGTTTTTTGAAATCACTGCCTAGAGAAAGAGGCAGGCAGCCAAAACACAAACGTTACACTCTACTCAATGGAATCCAGTTTGCCCCTTCTATTTCCTGGATTCCTCTTTTCCTCCTCTCTCACTATGTCTCAGAGGTGTATGGTCTCTTTAGATAAACAATTTCTTTTCGTTTTCAGGCTATTAGTTTTTTTTAAGGATATGATTTAGAGAAACAGCATAACTGTGTCCCAGGCTCAGGCCTGACTATCTCAAACCAACAGCAGAAGGGGAGGTAGTGAAGAAAAGCAGGAGAGATTAGCTGCTCTGGGGGCAGTGTGGGAGGTTTCACATGGGACTGGCAGATAGCAAAAACCCTCTGGAAAAAAAAAAACCAACACCCAAAAAACAACCACCCTCCTGTTCTTATGCTAGGCCTACACACTGACATCTTGTGGTAAAAAATGATAAAGGGTGTTGGGCTACTATGACAGTGGAGACGATATGCACCTAATCCTAAATAGTTTTCCTCCTAGAAGGGAGCAAGGGGAGTGTTTGGAGCACTCTGCTACTGCTGTGTGCAGCAGGTTCTCCAAAACCTGCTGACTCCCACTCCCATCTCTGTAAGAGCCAGTGAAGGTCACTGAACTGAGCTCTTTCCCACTAGAGAGCTTCCCTCCTTCCAACGTTGGATGCCGAGAGGAGCAAGTAGGTTTTCCTCTGCCCCACAAGCTCAGATTACGGCAGGCCTGCTTGTATTCCTTCTGCTTCTAGAGCTGACCAGTTCAGTTTGCCCTCTGCAACCCTGAGGGTCCTGCTTCTTTATATATGTTAAACCAGGGCATTTCAAGGCTTTAATGATCTGTGAAGCTTGACAATTCCTCCATGGAATTCAGGCTCCAGAGCAGATTTGGATTTATACTGTGAACTGCAGGCTTAATTTTTTTTTAATTGCTTTACATAGGAACCTCAGTGGTGGTCCACAGATCCCCGGGGGCTGGGCAGACCAGAGGCTGATCAGCACTGCAGCTGAGCTCTACACCCACATGCATATGACAGATACTATATCACTGTGCAGAAACACCTCACACCAGTTGAGAAAGTTTGCTGGCTCAGTGCCTCTATTTGTTCAGCACACAGTACAATAAAGCACACCATAGTTAACTACATAGCAATAACGCTTAGGAGAACTCATCAGTAGAGACTGCTGGTATTTCCTTATTTACAAATCGGTAATATTTTCTACAAAGAGCATAATAGATCACTAACATGCATTTTGCTATCAAGTCCAACTTCTGTCCACCTCCTTATGGCAAACGCTGAAGACCCCAAAAATGTGTTTTTAAATGACTTACGATTTGTAGAATAGGCTGTAGGGTGGGTTTGTGGCCATCAGCTGAGTTATAACCGACACTATTATTATTATGAAAACTGGCATCAACTGAATAAATGCAGAATATGAATTCTGAAAAGAACAACAATAATTATTAGTCAAGAAAAGATATAGATGGAAAAGGATGCATCTGTTCACAGAAACCAGGCTATCTATCATAGACCAACAATGTATTAAATGTAAACTGAAAGGAAGAAAAGAGCAAGTACTTTCCAATTTTGAGGGATGACATTTTAACTTCAAAATAACCTTTATTAATAACCTCAGAAAACTCTTTAAAGCCATTTTCTTTCAATTATATTTTCATGACATTTTTTTCATCTACAGCTTCCTTCACAAGGCGACAGACGCCCACAGCACTGTACCTGTCAGTGACCAGCTGACAATCCAAACTGAAGGAATACATTGCAATTCCCATTTGTGCCTAGGGCTTTCTGTGCATCTTCTCAAGTTTGCTATATGCATTCTGAAAATCTCAATCTCTGTTCAGAGACTGGATAAAATGGCTGAAAAGTAAAGGGTTAAGAGACCATATGCAGCGTAACTTGTGACAGGATGCGAGCACTTGGTTTTTTTGTTTGAACGAATTCAGAAGAACAAAAGAGTGGGAAAAAATATCAGAGAAACCACAGATCTTTAATTCTGCTCTTCATTTGATTTCTAAACTAGCTTCTAAAATGCCTTTTCTAATCAGGAGCAAAATATAATATGCAGCTATTTAGGCTTTGCCCTCTGCCATGGGATAGCAATAAGGATACCTGACGTGGTAGTAAGTGGGATTCATTTGCCCTAGCTTAGCTGTCTATAGGCTGTATCAGGTTTTTTTTCCAGAGCCCAACTATAAGAGACTCAGGGAAAAATTCACCTTCCTCGGAGAACGATCTCGTCAGGTTAACAGACTGCCTCCGGAGGCACATTTTTTCCAAGGCAGGTGGCATGTGTGTATGTGTGCTAGCAACAAATGACACCTTGTGACTCATCTGGAGGTTTCAGCTGGTAGAAAAGTATCCCAGACCCATCCTGCCCCGGGGCTGGAAGAAGCCTGTGCAGCACCTAGGCAGAAGTTTTGTGCTAATTTACGGAAGGATTAAATATGCCAACAGGACAAGCCAGTACTTCCATGTCTGTTTTCAGTCCACATTTGGACTAATTGTTTTTGGATTGCCAAGCCATTAGAGCTTGCAAAAAGCAAGCACCCGCAAAACACTTGGTGACAAAAACTCCAGGGCCTGTAATCCTATCAATACAATGTATTTTTAAAGTAGAGATTAATAAAAGATAATCTAGTTACTTCTGAAAACATCCATTTTGGCTGCAGCACCTGGGGATAAACACTGAGTGTGTAAGGATGGGAGTCAGTCCTGGCCTCAAATGTGTGAGTAGACCCCTCACCCTGGTGAGATATTTAAGCCCAAGAGATCCCTCCTCTTGGCTACCTGTGGCCTGTTTTCTTCCTCCTCTTGTTCCTGTGTCCATGCTCTTTCATTTCGCTGCCTCCGTGGATAATAGTGTGCATCTCTGGCTACATTTGAGAACATATGGATATTTCCTGTTAAATGAAACAAAGAGAGAGTCATGGTTTTCATCCAATTGCTGGCACTCACCTGTATTTCTCAGAGTTTCTAGTTGATTATCCAGTCTTATACTACACGGCCCGAGTTACAGTTGTGAGACCTCAGATTTAAAGTCAAAATAACATGTCTTTCCAAAAAGCATACCAGAGAAGTTGTAAAGTTTGTCCCACGTCCATCTAATTTAAATCAAACTGCAGAAACATGCTATAATTTTTATTATTGTGTCTCATATTTTGACACTGGTTTTGTCACATGCACTTGCAAAGCCATAGCTTGTGTTGCATCCCCAGGTTCTAAGCAGGAAAATTAATTTGCTTCACCAGTCAGGTCATGAATTATGGCTTCCCATAATTACTGAATGTGGTCTTCTACACTCATTTCTACTTCCTCTTCCTTCAAGCTATTAATAGTTTCACTTAATGATTTTATAATAAGGAAAGAGATTTTTAAAAAATGAGTTAAAAAGACTACAATTCAGGAGTTCCTTTCTTGTGCAGAATGTAGTTGATTTCTTTTTTAAAATTCTAAAATGAGGAAACAATTGCATATGCTGTTTCGATTTGAAGCTTCAACTCTGATTTTATCACCATATGACTATCTTAATAATAGCTGTGCTCTCTTCTTTTGAAATTCAGAATGTCTTTGTATTAGAGAATTTAAATTTATGGCCTTATCATGACAACAGAAATGCAAATCTATTTTTAAGCCCTGGGAAAGATGTTACATTATTTTACACTCTCATTACTTTCCTTTCTCTGAATTTCCCAAAGAATTCTGCAAGAAACCAGGGCAGAAGTGACCTTTGCTACTGTGTCAAAACACCTGTTTCATTGCTTGCTCACAGATTTTCTCCAAGGGTCAGGGCACGTTTGCAGTCAGAGCTCCAACAGAGGGCCAATGAGGTTGGCTTAAAGAACCAAAGTTTCTTGAAAAAGTTTGTTTCTATCATTCAACACCACTCAGATAATATTTTATTAAGCCGTGAAAAAACAGAAGCAAGTGTGGGAATAGAAGAATGGCTTTTGCAGGGTGCCCAGGAAAAAGTTTTCCCAAATACTAAATTTCTCAAAGAATTTCTGCCAGCAGTTTCTTTCCTTCCATGTGCATTTATTTTTTATGACAAGGAAGTTCAACTTGTAGCCTCTACCCTTTATAAAGGCAACACCATGCCACGTGGAAAGTCTCCTTTTAGACTTACAACATTTAACATTTTAACTTTTAATATTTTTCCACTGAATATCCATAGAGGAAAAATGCACGGTAAAAACAAAGCCATAGACCTGCCCACAAAAACTATACTAATGAGTTTACCCTAGCACCAAAATTTCTTATTGAGATTTCCAGAAAGCTTGGTCATAACAAGGTGTCACAAAACAAAAATCAGCACAAGACTGCAGCTTAGCACAAGTCCTACTTAACTTTACGGAAGTTTAAAAAAAAAAAAGTTCTCTTTAAATCAACTATCTGAACACCCTCTCATCAGTAATCCTCTTGCTAAGTAGAAACTGTGTGGACTTTGCTTATTTGGAAAACTACTGAACTGATGATTTTCCTTAATTCAAAACTCACTTTTAGATTACAATAATGTACATATATTTAGACACAAACATTTTTTTGGTGAGGAAACTATTGTTTACTACCAACACCTATTACTATGAAATTATCTTTTTATTTTCTTATTCTTTGCCACTTCAATAAACATTCCCATTTAATTCTTCATGCCACTCTCTACCTGTTAAACCTGCCATGCCCAGTACCCAAATTCCTCGTTTAGCTCCTGAGTTTCTTGTCCTGCACTGCGAGCACCCCTGTTGCCCGCAGCTACATAGCAGTCACGTTTCACAGGGGCAGTGTTTCACTGGTGGCCAAGGCAAAAGGCACACGCAGGTACAATTTCTTGCAAAGTCAGAAATGGAAAACTTGCAAACTCAGTGTGGAATTACGCCACGCTGAGTTTGTCTCACTTTGCACACCTACCGATCAAATTCTGCAAACAATTTGAGGTCACCTGGGCTGCAAGATGCTACCACACAGACTAAGGTTACGGGGAGCGTATAAGTAGCTACCTGTATCTGTGGCTTTAGGCTGTAGTAATTGGCGTATGTTGCTTTATACCACGACTTGGAGGCGAGAAAGTTTACAAGAGTGGTAAAGCAATTTGTTAGATACTGCCAAGAGGACCCTTGAGCTCACCATACCTTTCAGATTTACTTTTAATCCAAACCTGTATCCCATTGATCTTGCAGTATCTCTCTATTTTTACTACAAATACAATAGCCAAGGCTAGACCGAGACATGCACGGAGCTGGTACAGGTACAGATCTACTGTTCTGTTACTGGATACTGTTTATCTAGCAACAGCCAGCCTTTCCTGCCAGGCATCACTTTCTAAGCTAAGAAGTTTTAATTTCTTTACAGTACGCAAGCTGCTGCAAGCCAAATGAACTCCTATGTTTTCCTAGTTATAGGGGCACTGAGACCACCATGCCAGGAGCTGCTGCCATGCTGCACTGGAACGCAGTAAGGTGTCTTAAGTACAACACCATCTACCTCTGATCCTTTCCCATTCACACCTTATTTTACCTCCCATACCATTGCTGGCTTCAGACAATGGAGGTTAATAAAAGCAACGACAAAAAGAAGGGTCTTCAGCTACAGCTGGTAATAAAATGTTGCCTAGCCAAGAATCAAACCGCCTAATCCCTTGCCAGACTAAAATATTTTACCCCTAACTAGTATTGTCAGAAATTTTCAAGAGAGGCTGGGAGGTTAGGAACTTGCCCCGGCAGCAACAGCCATTACTCCACCAGCAGCTCCCTCTCCTACGAGCATCCCTAGACAGCAAGGCTGGGCTTTGACATCATCTTTTGGGGAACTGAGTTGCTAAAATCCGAAGTTTAAACTATGCATTAAGGGAGCTTTTCCAGACATAAAAAGCTAGGAAGGGAGAAAACAGTAAATCCAAAAAAGTTTTTGCTCTGTTCAGATGTACGATCAACTTCCTGAGCAGTACCAAGCTGAACTCCCTTTATGGTCTAGTGTCAGTCATTGCATTTCAAATCCGCCGCAGACAGAGACTGACCTGTAGGAAAGTGCCCACCAAAAAACACGTTGAATATTTCTTCTGGTGTAATGTCTGCTTCAAATTCTGTGTAGTAATTGTAGTGCCTGGCCTGGCCAGTGCTGACATGCTCTTGGTCACTTCCAAATTCATCGTATCGTAATCGTTTTTCAGGGTTGCTCAGAACTGCAAAAGCATTGCCTATTGCTGGAGAGTGAATTAAAAGATGTGTTACATAGGCGTATCACACAGTATTTCCAGATCTCAGACTTTTATAAGCAGAGTAGTAAAAAATCCCAAACAGGCATAGAAAATCTGTGCTTAACCAAAGATTAAGTTACGTTTGAAAGAACTGCCTTTGTAAAAAAAGTGCTACAACCCTGGCATTACCTGTGATGGAACCTATTTCCTGCTATCACCAATAAGCAGGAGAAAACCAAAAGTGTTAAAGTATATGGAAAGAGTTGAAATATTTGTAAAGCTGAGGTGAGAGAGTCCATTTCACCCAAGCAGTTGAGTGAGAATGTAATATTTTATCAGTTCAAACTAAGCACTGATATAGAAGTGCACCTCCATATACCATACACAGTTAATAACTGCTGAGGCCAATTAAAATGTAGAACCACATTCCAAGTTTTTCTGTCAGCAGAAATGCTTGTAAGCTGTACAGCATATTTATTTCACACTTTATGTCAAACTACCCAGAAGTATTTGTCTGGTTCATCTTCCTTGATCTCTGACAGAACACAGCTCTAAAGAAGTTGGTAGAGAAATACAGCCCTAACACACACACACAAAAAGCCAAGTCCTTCAAAAACTCCTTATTCTATTAGACTATGAAGTAATAGCTTACTTTCCTCAGGCTGCCTTACAGTGCTGATGCAGACAGCTGCAACACAGGATGGAAAAGGGAATAGATGTAAGAGCTTGCATGCTGACATTACTGATACAGGTCTAGATTGCAGCATTACTGAAAAGTCCAGACACAGAATATTATTGGACTTGGATTTCATATGCTTGCATATATATATATATAAAATTTTATTTATGACACAATCCATTTATTGATTACACAACAACACTCTCCTGCAGCGCCAGTATCACTTCCAAGCATCGTTCTGAACCTTCGGCAGTATTTAGGAATGAGATCTGGAACACGTTCCCCTTTGCTTCTAATGGAAATCTGCATTCTGAAGATTAAGAGGCAAACCTTGCCGACCAGCTGCGGGATTTTGTGGAGATGCGCAGAGCTGTCTATAGAAAAGCCAAGCTATATGGGCCCGCACGGTGCCTTTATACAAGGCGCAGAACTGTAAGTCTGAGGCAGCCTGTCCTCGTTCTGCTCTTGCTTTGCCACCTCCGAAACCGGGCCAGCCCCCCTCACCTTTGAACGCCTCCGTTGCCCCGGGAGCGCGGTTCTTGTCAGGGTGAAATTTGAGGGCCAGCCTGCGGTAGGCTTTCTTCAGGTCCTCCTCGCTGGCGTCCCGCTCCACCCCCAGGATCTCATAGTAGTTCCGACACCTCTTTATTCTGGAGGCGCACACAAGCTGATCGTTACCGGCCTGCCCCCCGCCCCGCCCCGCCGCGGGCCC